>SJXQ01007020.1:252611-291181 GCA_006408695.1 Aepyceros melampus | reverse complement strand
TTTCTAAGGCCCACTTGACTTCACATTCCAGGATGCCTGGCTCTAGATGACTGATCACACCATTGTGATTATCTGGGTCATGAAGATCTTTTTTGTACAGTTCTTTCGTGTATTCTTGCCACCTCTTCTTAATATCTTCTGCTTCTGTAGGTCCATACCATTTCTGTCCTTTATCGAGCCCATCTTTGCATGAAATGTTCCCTTGGTATCTCTAATTTTCTTGAAGAGATCTCTAGTCTTTCCCATTCTGTTGTCTTCCTCTATTTCTTTGCATTGATCGCTGAAGAAGACTTTCTTATCTCTTCTTGCTGTTCTTTGGAACTCTGCATTTAAATGCTTATATCTTTCCTTATCTCCTTTGCTTTTCACCTCTCTTCTTTTCACAGCTATTTATAAGGCCTCCCCAGACAGCCATTTTGCTTTTTTGCATTTCTCTCCATGGGGATGGTCATTAACCTAACAAAAGACATATTTATCACTCTAGAAAACTCCAAGGGTTCTAGGATCAGTGTGCCAGAAATGGGGTTGAAGACCAAATATATATTCTTACTATAAATCACAATATCTAACCTAGCTAGACCCACTCCCAGAGGCTTTATTAGTGTAGGAGAAGGCCACCAGCACTGGGCCTCTCAAAGCTCGGCAGAAGAATCTAGGTTGCAGCTAGAGTTGACCAGTACTGTTCAAGCTGCTTCTCAAATGGCAGGAGTCCCATGGGATCTCTTCTGGGTCCAGTGATCCATTTAACCTAGAACGTTCCCAGGTTAAACTCATTAACTTCCACGGCTTTGATTACCATCTCTATGCCAATTACCTTCAACTCTGAACTGCCTATATAGACGTCTCCTGCCCGCCAGGCCCATACATCCAACTGATTACCAGGTATCTATTTTTACATCTCACGGGACACAGCACCATCATCTGTCCAACAGCCAAGCCAGAACCTTGAGTAACATCTTTGAAATCTTCTTCCTGTTCATCTCTCTCATTTACTAATTACAAAGTCCAGGTCACAGAGACCCGCTCTGCAGACAAACAGCAGATTTCACCACTGACTACATCAGTGACCAGTACAGGCACCATGGACCTCATGCAGATCTTGCCAGCTCTTGTCCCACACGTATTAGTGTTCAGTGATACCTGGCTTCTGCCATACTCCCTG
The DNA here is from genome assembly GCA_006408695.1 of Aepyceros melampus. NCBI lineage: Eukaryota > Metazoa > Chordata > Mammalia > Artiodactyla > Bovidae > Aepyceros > Aepyceros melampus. The sequence goes on along the minus strand of SJXQ01007020.1, from coordinate 290,019 downwards.
TTCCCTGCCCCTGAGGGGCCCAGGAACCACCCTAACAGCCAGCCCAGGCCTCTGTGGCTACCCTGGTGTGAGAGGCTAGCCAACTGAGCTCCTCCTTGTACCCACCAAAGCCAAAGTACATGACACCTGCCTCCACCCCAGTGGCCGATGTCACCCTCAGGCCCAGGCTCAAGGTTCGGCCATGCAGCTGTGAGCCTGCAGGTCACCAGCCTGCTGCCCCTCATCCTGCTTCAGTGCTGTTCACACATCTGGGGAGAGCACACTAACAGCTGGGGCCCCTGTAGTTTCCTGTGGGTCTGCATCAGACCCTGCTCCTGTCACTGCTGAGCACCACCATGCCCACTGGAGCCAACACCTCCCTCTGTGCATCTGTGCCCCCCAGCCCAACACCCAGCCCCAGCCTCCCCTGCACTATGCACACGTGGAGGAAGAGTGTGTGACCGCAAAAGAGCATGCTGACAGCCAGTGCTTCTGCACCTGCCAGAGAATTCACCAGGTTGTAACACAATAATCCCTGCTCGCTTCTCTAATCTACACCGCTTCACATGCCACAGTTCAACTGTATGTTCTTTTCTTTCCATCCAAAGATATCACCCTCTCAAAGACCTCAGGGTGCTCATACACACTTGCTCTGTCCAGCACCCTTTCCCATAACCTCTCCCTCTGAGATAACTTGATTTTTTTCCCTCAGTTTTCCACTAGAATTCCTTAGGAATCCTCCCCTGCACTATGCACACGTGGAGGAAGAGTGTGTGACCGCAAAAGAACATGCTGACAGCCAGTGCTTCTGCACCTGCCAGAGAATTCACCAGGTTGTAACACAATAATCCCTGCTCGCTTCTCTAATCTACACCGCTTCACATGCCACAGTTCAACTGTATGTTCTTTTCTTTCCATCCAAAGATATCACCCTCTCAAAGACCTCAGGGTGCTCATACACACTTGCTCTGTCCAGCACCCTTTCCCATAACCTCTCCCTCTGAGATAACTTGATTTTTTTCCCTCAGTTTTCCACTAGAATTCCTTAGGAAGACATCACCTTATTCTCCTAACTAGATTAGATTGTTTCACCATACTTTTCTATAATAACCCAACCTATAGACTGCTTCTCTGGTGGCTCAGAGGTTAAAGCGTCTGCCTGGAATGCAGGAGACCTGGGTTCGATCCCTGGGTTGGGAAGATCCCCTGGAGAAGGAAATGGCAACCCACTCCAGTATTCTTGCCTGGAGAATCCCATGGAGGGAGGAGCCTGGTGGGCTACAGTCCATAGCTTCGCAAAGAGTCGGACAGGACTGAGCGACTAAGCTGAACTAAAGACTGCAAACCCCTTGAGGCAAGGGCAGTGTTTCTTTTGTGAGCCCAGGTTCCAGCACTTAGGCATCCCTCAGGAAATGACCAAAGAACCAATGATCCGCACACCCAATGGATCACCAAACCTGGCCCAAGGACTGTGGCCAAGGGGAGATATTTTTTAGCCATTAGAAATATCACCCAGTGGTCAAGTAAATTTTTGGCAATAAATAAAATGCATTTTAGAAAACCTCATCTCTCAAACCAGGTGGAAGCCATTCTTTTAGAGATGGAGTCTGGAAAATTATTGGAAATCAGGAAACTTAATTCTTTTAATATGACAGTTTATGAATTTCTCTGTCTTAATGTTGTACATAATTAGCATAACAAACCTCTGTTCAACCATGATTTTTCAAAATGACCAGTCTGTGTCAACATCAGCTTCGTAAGCTACAATTTAAAGAGTATTGCAAATAAGAAAGAAAAGTTATCAAGAACATATTTGATGTTTCAACAGTGAGTGGTCTGTCTTTTAATGTTAAGCTAATAATTCCTACAAATCAGGCAGAAGTGAGAATGAGGTAATCATTAGTTAAATGACACAGATGCTAATTAACTTAACCTCTTCCAAATAGGTTATATAATTTCCAGAAACAAATCTGAAGGGAAATAATGATGACTAACTTGTAATAAACCATTATTCTCTCTAGTAAGAAAAAGGGGCACAAGAAAGGAGTTTAAAGGTCTAGTAATTATACAACATTGATTTAGAAAAGTGAAAATCCTATTTATTTTACATATAGACATTGGGAAAGCACTTGCTAAAAAGTCAGTGTTATTTTACATAGGGAAGTTATGTTTTTCTAAAGCAGTGTTCTCCGATAGAAACATAATGCAAGTTACATATGAAATAATTTTTACACTAGTCACATTAAAAAGTAACAAGGAATAAGCAAACTTAATGTTAATATTTTCTTTAACGTAATGCATCTAAAATATTCTCATTTAAATATTCAATCAATATTAATTTCAAACTGTTTATTTCAACATATGGTCAATACCTAAAAAATCAAGAGATTATATATATATTATATATATACATGTATGAATTTTTTGGTACTGTCTTCAATACCAGATGTAATCTGTATCATAGGACCTCTCACTACAAACTAGCCACATTTCATGTACTCAATAGCCATATGTAGCTTGTGGCTACTATATTAGACAATAATTATATAATTTTATGTATTTTGTATACATTTAATGTACATTATATAACAAAATTATAACCTTTATTATCCAGACAAGTGTGCATTTGTGCAAGTCTGCATGTGCATACAAACACACATGTATAATGCTATTAATAGCTATCAGTATGAAGCTATTGGCAGCAAGTTAAAAGTAATGAAAGCTCTAGAGAGTATGTCTTTTGAAAGATGAAATAAAGACAATCTTTTTAATACAATTTTACTGTCATTTACATATTTTATTATCTTCTACCTTCAAATATCAGTGACCGTGAATGGACTATCATTAAATACATAAACAAAGTCATTACTTGTAATGCCTTAATTTAGCAACCGTGTTCCAATTTTCCTTTTAAAAAAACCTAGCCAGGATGCAGAGCACCTGGGTAGAAAACCAACTGAAACTGGAAATCACTATGGCCTCCCCAGACCACAGAGTCTTCATGGACAAGTTTCGATTCAGACCTCCTATAGGCAGACTACCTTCCTCTGGTTCACAGAGGGCAGTACCAAGGAAGTGAGCAGGAAAATACCTCTTAGGTAGGCAGGGAGGTGGAAGGAGCCTGTCTGCACGCAGGAAGAAATACGTCTCTTCTACGGTCAGTTCACTTCACTAAAAGGGGTACCTGACTCTCAACATCTCATCCCCTGAACATTCGAGATAAACAGGCATTTGCTGCTCACTTCTGATTATGACTACACTGAACATACCACAGTATGGGACAAAATCATGCACAACAGAGAAGGGGGGTTAGGAGGTAGGGGGAAGGGTATTGATGTCCTCTTTTGAAGGAAGGAATCTATCTGAATGAAACTTTGAAAATCTTAGACCTGAAGACTAGTCCATGTATACAGCACTTTGAGTTGTGTAGGAGATGAGCGTTATTTTAAGGGATCTTTCAACTTCTCTCCTTGATAGCAAATCAGGACATGAATGAAAGAAAACATCTTATGACATGGATATCATAGTTCAATATTTAGTTATTATAAGATATGTTTGGTTGAGCCAATAAAAAATATTTTTTCACTGTGTTTCAACTGTTATCTTTTCATTTATACATTTAACTTTTGGTTTCATCTATTAATTGTCTGTATTTATAACCTCACCATGCTTATAACAGATAACATACAGATATAGATTTAAGTAGAAAACAGAGGTAAAAATAAACTAACATATTTAATATAAATTTATTTATTTTAATTGGAGGTTAATTATTTTACAATATTCTTACACTGTTGGTGGGGATGCAAACTAGTACAGCCACTATGGAAAACAGTGTGGAGATTCCTTAAAAAACTGGAAATAGAACTGTCTTATGACCCAGCAATCCCACTGCTGAGCATACACACCAAAGAAATCAAAATTGAAAGAGACACATGTACCCCAATGTTCATCACAGCACTGCTTATAATAAACTAATATTTTTTGAATGTCTGTTAAATGTAAGATAGTGAGCTAAGCATTGTCCATACTTTTGAGACAGAACAACTAAAACCATCTTATACAGATGATTGTGTGTGTGTCTGTTTTTTCCTTGACAATTCTTCATAAAGAATACTACATAATCTACAAACCTGAGAATTTTCAAAAGCCTTTAGTTACCAATTTATTGTTTCTAGTGTTAACTTTCTAGACATTATCCTCAATCCCTTATTTTGAAGCTTCAAGTTACTTCTGAGATTGCTCTGAATTGAAACATACAATTTCTTCATATAAGGAAGATGCATTGTTTAAAATGTTATATAAGAAGTACTTTCAGTCAACTTTCTGCAAATATTCAAAGATGTGCAAATGTTCTATTACTATAGCCATCAGTGTTTCTACCAGTTGACTGACTAGAAATCTTGTCGTCTGCCTTTCACCTCAGTAAATACCTTTTTTATTGATCAAAAATCTTAAAGTTGAAAATATCCCTTTGACTTATAATTCTAGTTAATTCTCTTATTCACCAATCAGGTTGATAACAATCAAGCTTTCACTTTGCTTTATTTATTTTTCCACCCAATAAATCTTTACTTAATGCACACACACATTTCTCCATGGATATTTCTGTAGTCACTTCCTATGTTCCATGTGTCCAGAGAATTTAGGCTTTCCTACAGTTTTGACAGATATTTTTTGATTATCTTAAATTTTAATACAATATTGTGACCGGATCTTTCCAGTTAAATACAGACATCTAAAAGTAGATCCAGTGCCATTCCAGACAGGAAGTAGGGGATAAATACCAGTGGTTGTAATATCATGAATCAGGAAACTATGACAGGACAGCAAAATAAAACATTTCCCTCCCGAGACCTTGTCAAGATCCTCTGGCAGATCAAAGCTGATCTGCTCTGCTCCCTAATTCTTCATCCCTCAAGTCTCTTAGGCAAAAACAATTACGCTTTGCAGAGTTATTCCAAATGCATAGGTCTGTGAATGTGTTATGCTTTCCTAGTCTGCCTTTTGAGATTGAAGATGCTTAGTAAGAGGGTGGGACTTACTCTACGCAGTGTAGACAACTCCTAAACTCTTATGGATGCTCTCTGAGTCAAAAATAAAATTCCATTCTGTGCATATTATATTTGAATTTACTGTCAGTGAAGGGAAGAAGTATTCCAGTTTGAGAAAAAGCAGACTACTATGTAAAAATGGGGGAGAGGGTATTAAAGACGCAGTGACTAGCTTATCCCCAAAGCCCACGGATAAGAAAGATAGATAGAAAAAAGGCACTAAGTATAACCATTTATTCACCACTCACGGTGACTCACCAGCTCAGCAGACATCATGTTGGACTCTTCAGTGAATTTTATTTGCATTAAAGATGTATACATGACTGGAAATGGCTTGGACTTTGGACCCAAGCAGGCCTTTTCCAGTAGTCATGTGTGGATGTGAGAGTTGGACTATAAGGAAAGCTGAGCACTGAAGAATTGATGCTTTTGAACTGTGGTGTTGGAGAAGACTCTTGAGAGTCTCTTGGACAGAAAGAAGATCAAACCAGTGAATCCTAAAGGAAATCAGTCCTGAATATTCTTTGGAAGGACTGATGCTGAAGCTGAAACTCCAATACTTTGGCCACCTGATGCGAAGAACTGACTCATTGGAAAAGACCCTGATCCTGGGAAAGATAGTAGGCTTGAGGAAAAGGGGATGACAGAGGATGAGATGGTTGGATGGCCTCACCAACTGGATGGACATGAGTGTGAGCAAGCTCCAGGAGTTGGTAATAGAGAAGCCTGGTACGCTGCAGTCCATGGGGTCACAAAGAGTTGGACACGACTGAGTGACTGAACTGAACTGAGGCCTGACTGACTTGCAGTCCCATCTTCCACTCACTAGCTGAGAAACTTTAGAAAAAGGCCTTGCAACACTCTGAACCACAGAGTCCTCACATGTAAAGTAAGAACAACGCCACCCATGGCCCAGTGTTGTTTTCTGGAAAAGAAGCAACATATAGGGCAGTTCCTAACAATGTTTGAAGCAATATAGGGTCTGAATTAATATTAGTTCCCCTTTCTTCCCCCATATGTCTGTGCAAAGCAAATTTGCTGCTGACTTGGAAACATGAATTTTCTTCAGAATGCATTTTTCAAATTGTCATAAATCTAAGAAGAGACATTAAGAAGTCAAGAGTCTTTGAAGAGAAAGATTAATAATTATACATTAAACCTCATTTTATTAATACTTATATTAACAGTGGAGATGCCAATTTTTTCTTGTGCTCTCCTTTTATATTTCCTATCTTAAAGAAAACCATATTATTTTCTTTTTAAGTCCTTAGGATAAATGATAGGGTATGGGATCAATTCCAACTGCTATTCCTGATCTGCCCCTTAGCCTGTTCTTTAACAAGGTTGATAGGCCAAAGATGGAAATAAAATTCTCAAGTCTTGGCTTCACTGGATTCTGTCATTAATGTGCTGAGAGATTTTAAGATGTGTTTTACACAAGGGGGCCGGGGGGCAGGAGGAGGGAGAGAGAGAGAGGTGAAGAGAAAGTCTAAGGAGGTGTAAGACATTTTCCTCTACATAGTTTTGTCAGAATACTGCAATCACTGTCATAAGCAAAGGGAGAAAAACACTGACAGAAGGAGACCTCTTTTATGTTAAGAAGGGAACATGGTGTTAACAGTGAAAACCATCCCCTTTAAATGAGAATAGGCAATACGAGTTTTTTTCCAGGACTTGTCTACCGTGGGGTCCACACGAGTGGGGTGAGCGCTTACTAGCTCCCGTCCGCAGACCCCACTCACCTAGCTGGAGCTGTTCGCAGGTCCTGCCTGGATTCTTCCCAATCTTGCATCTGTAAATCGCCCCAGGTTTGACCACTGAAGTGTTGGAGAGCCAGTTGGCAGTGGGCGCCCCGACTACGAGCCTAAGAAGAGAAACGCGCAGGTGGGTGCAGGTGTTAGCCTTGCTGCCCACTAAACCCCGCGTCTCCCCAAAGGCAGCCGGGCCGCTCCCGCCACTTCCCTCCGCCCACCACCCCAGCACGCACCCCGCCACCCCAAACTTCAGGGCCTGGCGCCAGAACGCACCCCGGCTGCTGCCACCCCAAGATGAGTCCGTTTCCCAAGCACTTCTCCCGCGAGCTGGGCTCCCTCCTGCCTTCTCTAGGGGGAGCAAAGTTTGAATCAGGCAGGGAATCCCTGAGGCGCTTTTTGCTGGCTGCTCCGAGATGCCAAAGGCTCCGGCGTCCGACCCTACTCACCATCGGTTCGCCCCGTGGCTGTGCAGCACCACCGAGTAGCCGAACAGGGTGTTGGGGGGTCCCGTGTAGAGCAGCGCGCTCTCCGTGTCCACGTTGTAGGGGCGCCCGCTCGGGACTCCCGAGCACAACAGAAACATCACCGCCTCCCAGACGGCGGCCCCTCGGGGGCCCGGCCCTCGCCTCGCTTCCACAGCCATGCGCTCTCGGAGGGGAACATTCAACACTGAACCGCCACTCTCCGTCCCAAAGTCGTGCGGGATGCGACGGTTGGCCGAGGGGAAGGGCGCCCCGAGAGAAGAGGCTCAGCGTGTCCGGCGCCGGCGGGCGGGAGGGAAGAAGAGGGGGAGGAGGGCAGGGACCAAGAGAGGGAGGGGAAGTGGGCTGCGGCGGGCGGGCGGAGCAATCCGAGGTGGCGAGGGATGCGACGCGCCCGCCGAGCCCCGCGCGGGTTTCTGCGGCCGGGAGGTGCGCTGATCGTGAGTCCCGGGGCGCGGGCCTCTGGGTGGGGTGCCGGGCGTGGTGCGGAGTCGCGGGACCCAGCGCGGACTCCCGGCACGCGTGACTGCAGGGGGCGCTAGGGGACCTTGGCTGCGCAGCGCGCGCCTAGGCCGGGCCTCTGGCACTGCAGGAGTTGAGCTGGACGGGGCCAGGGCTTCGCCTTTAACCGCGGTTGAGGCCTCAATCCTACCGACCGCGCGCGCCTCGCTATGAGCGCTGAGGCTCCTGCCCGGTGTGGCCCAGAGGCCAGCCAGAAACCTGGGCACCGCATGGACTGCGCAGGAACTGACCTGAACCTTCGTTGCTAATTCAGCACTACACCTGATTTGGGGCGTGGGGGGTTAATAAGCAACCACTAGAAAAATTAACCAGGGAGCCACACACACACACGCAGAACACTCCCTGAAGGCGCCCAAGATAAATTCTGGTGAAAAAGACGTTATGATATTTAAGACTTCCACTTCTTTCCTCCTCTTACTTCCTCTTTAGTCCGGGCTGCTTACTTGGAGCGGTGGCTCTAGCTGAAAGGCAAGGAGGGGCAGAAAGTTGAGGTTGTGGCTCTGTTCAGGGGCCAGGTTGGGGTAAGGAAACACTGACTTGCCTCATTTCGACGGATTCTTCCCTCCGGTTCGAGATGCTGCCCCTTTCCACACATCCGCTCAGTTCCACCGGATACACGAGCCATCGGGTCAAGACAGACACCGTAATGAGCCTCTGAAAATGTGCTGGGGAACCACAGCACGCCACACTAAACTGGGTTTGACTCGTCCTGATTAAGCCAGGTGTACCTCAGGTTTCTTTCTGCTGCAACTGGATAGCCGTAGATGATTAGGGTGGTATTTGCAGGAGATGCCAGTCTAGACATTATTTGGGTTTCCCTGGTGGCTCAGATGGTAAATAGGTAGCCTGCAATGCAGGAGACCAGGGGTTGATCTCTGGGTGAAGAGGATCCCCTAGAGAGGGGAATGAAAAATAAAAACAAAAGAAGAAAAAGCTTTCATCAAATAGTGTGTGCCCGTGCGCATTAAAACCATATTGAAATAGTACCTCTCAAGTTGTAAAAGTAGACGCATGGTTAAAATACTTGTTCATTTATTTAGCATATTATTTGAGCAGGCATTTTGGCAGGCCCACAGGATGCCATCGTGAACCAGGCAGGACAAGTTTTCAGGAAAAATTTCAGCTAGGTGGTAGACAGACAAATGTTTATTGACTGGAGAAAGTTCTGGATGTTTTAGGGACACTTAGAGTTGAAGGAGAAGCACAGTTGTTAGGCTAGCCACTTTGAGAGAAAAGATGAAGGGCAGCAGGGCCAGGTAGACAAATAGGAAGAGATAGCCTTTGCTGGAGTGGTTAGCGGCCCCCACGCAGGATAGTACCATATGAGGTTGACTAGGGAGGTGGGGACACATTGTGAACCTCCTAAACCAGTTTAAGAATTTATAATTCTATGTTGGAGCTAGTAGACAGCTGTTGGAGGACTGGTCTTGGTCAGCTGTGAGTTTCAGAAGTGTGAAGAAAAAGCTGAAGACAGAAAGCCTAACTTTGCAGGCTTCTGCAGTAGTGAATGATGAGATGAGAGTGGCCTGAACTAGGAAGGGGCAGAAAAAAAAGTTTCAAGAGATAGCTGAGGATAGAACCCAACAGAATTTGGTGACTGGGGCTTCCCTAATGCTCAGTGATAAAGAACCCACCTGCCAATGCAGGAGACAAGGGTTTGGGTTCGATTCCTGGATCTGGAAGATTCCCTAGAGAAAGGAATAGCTATCCACTCCAGTATTCTTGCCTGGGAAATCCCATGGACAGAGGAGCCTGGCAGGCTATCTATAGTCCATGGGGTTGCAAAGCGTCAGACACAATTTAGCAACTAAATAACAACAGAATTAGGTCACAGTATTGGTAAATACGAATGTGGGGCTGAGACCAGGGAGTCAGGATGCCCAAGGTTCAAGTTTGGGATCTGGGAATATGATGCTAATTCACAGAGAAAAACACTGGGGGAATAAGGCTATGCATGTGTGTGTGTGTGTGTGTGTGTGTGTGTGTGAGACAGAGAGAGAGAGAGAGAGAGAGAGAGAGAGAGAGAGAGACTGTATAGCCGGGGGGCAATGGTAGATTAAATTTTAGACAGTTTGAGATATTGTGGAGTGTTAGTATATTCTAGCCAAACCCAACCCAATTATTTTTACTCTTCTGTCAACTGATAAAACAAGGGGACTAGTAATCCTCTCTTATTATTTTCAATAAGGTAATTAAAAGGCAAATAATGGTGAGTGATAAATCTATTGTAAGCATGAAATGAAATGGCTTCCCGAAAAGTAGCTTTAAGGGCCCATGGTAAATGGTCCTGCTGTTTTTCCACTCAGGGCATATTTGTTTCTGGGTAGACTGACATGCCAATTTCAACCCAGTTCTACAATTAGCTCATCATTCTGAAATAAGCAATACCTCTAGCTTGCTGCCACAGAATTTCTAGTTGAGACCTAAAGAAGTGTTAGCTGCTCAGTCATATCTGACTCTTTGCGACCCCATGGACTGTGTAACCCCCCAGGCTCCTCAGTCCATGAAATTTTCCAGGCAAGAATACTGGAGTGGGTTGCCATGCCCTCTTCCAGAGGATCTTCTGACCCAGGGATCAAACCAAGGTCTCCTGCATTGCAGGCAGATTCACAAAGTTTCTAGTTGGACCTGGGAAGCAGTTATATCAAAGGTCCTTCTACCCACATCCTCCTGGCGCCAGGGGCATTGGAGCCACTGATATGAACTCTGACCTCTTTCTTTCCCTTCTTTCACCAAAATCTTATGCAGTGAAATTCACTCAACACAATTGTTTCACAGGGTAATTAAGAGTAGTGGCCAGTAGAGCATCTGATGGGGCAGGAACTTATTTCTTCTATGATGGTGATTGTGGTTATGATTTCTATGACATTTTCAGAAACAGCCATATATGACCTTGTCCACTAAGGTAGCCCCAAGTTTTTTTCCTACAAGGCTTGGAGAACAGTTTACTTTTCCTAAATCAGGAGAAATAGAGGGTATTAACACTGCTGTGACAGAGTCTGAAGATACTGCTGTCTCCCCCGTTAGCAGTTTTGCTGGCAAGTGTGAGAATCAGGTGAGGGGTGGGGAGCGTGCAGGCAGGATAAGAGAAGGACTTTTTAAAACTGCTCATGCCTACCTCCCACTCTCAAATGAACTGAAATAGTCATTCAATGTGTCATTGATTCATATGCTTCAAGTGCCCACTGTGTGCTAACAGATGTGTTAAGGTCTCAAATAAGCGTAAAAGATAAAATACAAGTGATTTTTACCCCTGGTAAGAGATCTTCCCCAGTAGAGAAGATTCCTATATGGGCTCACCCAGTTTCTCAGCTGTTACCAAGAGTAAGTATTTCTCCTTCTGGAAAGACTCTCTTCTCACGACAGTTTTGTGAACTCTTTCCTCCTTCTCTCTGACCACTTTTGAGTTTCCTTTGCTGGCTTTTTTCTCTCCCCCTACGTCTTACGAAGCCCCTGGGCTCCATTCTGAGCCCTCTTTCCCTCCTTCTTCTTTAAGAGCTCTAACTCATTTCCTGTATCTTTAAATACCAGTTAAATAATCCCACTAAATACCATCAAGATTCCCAAATTCATGTCTCCAGCCTAGACCTCTCTCAGCTCCAGACTCATATGTCTTACTGCCTACTTGACATCTCTGTTTGGATGTCTAATGGGCATGGTACACATAACTATCTAACACTGAATTCTAAACCATATTTCAACTATTTCTCTACCCTGTCTTTCTTGAAAACAGTATCTGCCCAGCAGTTCAGACCAGAAACACGGAAAGTAATTCTGGAATCTCCCTCTCTTCTTCCATTCCCTACATTTAACCCATCAGTAATTAAGTCCTATTATCAACCTTCAGAAAGTATCTCCAGCTCATCTGTTTGATGAGCTTCTTCTGCCCTGCTATTACCCTCTTCCAAGTACGGTAATCTTATCTGAGCTGTTCTATAATCAGAGACCTGATCTCCCTATTTGTCCCTCCCCGACATCATCAATTTTCTGCACAGAAACTAAGTGAATTTTAAAATTCTAAATCAAAGCATGCATGCTACTCCCCCATCCTCTTCTAGTACAAACCACATTTAACAAGGCCTCCAAGGACTGGCTGCAGATCTGATCTCTGACTACACTGCCAGCTCACTGGGTCACAGGCCCCAGGTTCACTTTCTTCACCCACATGAGTGGGTGAAGAAATCCTTAATTTCCTTAAGTGCATCAAGGTATCAAGGTTCTTTTTTTTTTTTTTTTCCACCCTCTGGGCCTTTACCCATATCGTTCCCTCTGCCTGGACACACAACCTCTGACTTTTCATATGCTTCCTCTCTTTCTTCAATCTCAGCTAAAAGGTTTCCTTCTCACAGACAATTTTCCTGCTCATCCACTTAAAATAGGTTACCACATGGCAGACCATGCTATTCGTTCTGTTCCGAGCTCTTTAATTTATAATCACAGATGCCTTTCTGTTTTCACTTTGTCTTTCTCTCAAGAGCACGAAAGCAGAACATGCGTGTTGTGTTGTTACGCGGTTCACCTGACCTGCTGCCTGACAAACAGCAGGTGTACAATCAGAATTGTTTTCAATGGCTCTTAATCTGATTTGGATTTCTTACATCCTTATGGTAATAAACTGAGAGACATCTCATATCCAGATTTCTCCCATCTCATATCCAGATGAGAGAAATCTGGATATTCACAAGTTTTTGTTCATGAATTATTTTACACAAAATCGTGTCATTTGGCAGACTCAAAGATCACTATAAAACATGGGCCCTGCTCTCAATCAGATGATAATTTATTAGGAGAGAGATGTTACAATTTGGAACCAGAGGATATAGTCCAATAGAGAACCAGAGAATATAGTCCAATGTGAATGTCATATATCTGGAGGAAAGAAGGGAGAGCTGGTTAGTAAAAAATGATGTAGATATAAAGAGCAGCGTTGGGACCTTAGTTTGGGTAGAGTGTAGGACAGGGAAAATGAAAGAACTGATAGACTGGGAAAAAATTGACACAAATTTTCAGGTGCAGTTCATATGAGGAAGTAAAATCTGACGCATGTTTTTAGGCCAGAAAATGGTACCATCAAGAAAAAATAAACGAAAGAAAAAAAAAAGCAACCAGAAAAAGAATTGAAACAGGGAAGGAGAGGAGAATGTGTTCAGATAATGCTGGCTGGGTTCTAGAGAGAGGTCTGATAGACATGTCTGACAAGTAATTTTTTTTAAACTTTTACACTTTTTCTTTAATAGATATTTTTAAATCAATAAAGTAAAGCTTGTAACATGTAAAACAATTAGTGATGCATAAAGGAAATGTTTGCCATCTCTTCCTGCCTCCCTCTAACCCAATCTTCTAAAGTGCTGCCTTTCTCCCAATACAATGACTGCCCCCAAGTGCTTATCTCAAGGTCTGCTCCTGGGGGATCTGAACTAAGACATAGGAGATTTTTTCCCACAGTAATAAGGGTCCCAACATGAAGCAAGAAGCTCTTTTGTCCTGATATGTAATAATAGTCCAAATATCCTGATGCTTGAATATAAATATCAAAGATCAGATTGTTTAAAAAAAAATGGAATAATGTTCTCTTCCTTATACAGGTCCTGAAGTCTGTTGAGAAACTGTGGAAAACATACCTCAGAATCCCCACCCTGGAATGTTTATCCAAGGACTCATCCTCCACTGGTGGAGGGCTAACCTTGCCACACTTACAGGTTGCACCTGTTTGCAGATAAGCACACTTCCAGGTGCCAGAGGAGTCCTCAGGAAGAGGTGAAGGACACAGGCATCAGCAGGGACGCGGCCAACCTTCTGAAACTGCAGTGTGTTGGGGGATGCTCTGGGAGCTCAGCTGGCCCAATGGGCGGGGCACCGATGGTGTTGGCCACAACTGCCAATCAAATCCTTATATGGTCTGTTGGTGTTACTCAAACTTGGTTTTTAATCTCTTAAGCTTTCTCTTGGTTGGGAAAAACAAGTGAATGTGAGTAAAGCACTCTAATATAGTATTTAATACATAATCAATGCTGAAAAAAATATATAGCCTTTTCTCCATCCTTCTCTTTTAACATCATCATTAATGACGCAATCCATATAGAAATAAGTTGTCATTGTTCAGTCACTCGGTCATGTCTGATTCTTTGCTACCCCATGGACTGTAGCATGCCAGGCTTCCCTGTCCTTCACTGTCCCTAGAGATGGCTCAAACTTATGTCCATTGAGTGGACAATGCCTTCCAAACATCTCATCTTCTGTCACCCTTTCTCCTTCTGCCCTCAGTATTTCAATTACCAATAGAAATAAACTATGTATAGAAATCTGTGTTCAGTGTCAATGACTCATGTGGAAGTTTGTCTAAGTGAATAAGTGGCATTTTCTATCTCTACTTGCTTCTGTTTATTCACTCATCCAACAAATATTTATTGAACACCTATTATGTGTAACTAAGAGACGCTATGCATACCATGGCAGACAGATTTGGGATCTTTATCCTCTTGATACTTTTATCCCCTTGACACCTTTCAATACATTGACATACATAAGCAGATATATATTTTTTTCTATAGCTATGAATATGTAATTTCCCTCTTAGTGACCCCTAATGGCTCCTCCCCCAACTCAACCCAATTAAAGTAGAATTTCTTGCTTGGGGCTTAATATCTTCCATGTTTGGTCTCAACATAACTTTATTCTAGCCCATCCCAAACATAGCCTGTTTTTCCTCCCCTCTGGGAATGTCCCATGTCCCCTTTAGGAAATTAACAGATCAAGAAATAACTACTTGAGCCAATAGGTACCAAATGCCACACAAAATGGTGTCTAACAGAGAAATCCAACAGACAAGTTTCTTCTGACTGGGTTGTTTGGGGTGAATTTTCTGAAGTAGAGGGACAATTTTGAGAAATTTCATTTATACCAAGTCTTTTTACAACTCCTGAAACTATTGATACTTTATAACTTCTTAAACCAGGTCTATTTCATGTTCAGTTCAGAAGAAGGAACAATTGCTTCTCTTGTTACAGGGCATAAAGGACCTGGTATAAAACCATTCTCCCCTCAGAGCACATAGTTATTATGTGACAACATTTTATCTCATGAGAAATCTGATCTGGAAGATTGGATTTGTGCAGTGGAATGATTTAACAACTGATCCATGAAAGATATCAAAGGTTCACAAGACACACAGATAGTTTACAGCATCACTCTCTTCTATTGTCAGAGGTCAGAGTCCATGTAAATGGGCTATACAGCAGGGTCTCATCTGAAGCCTTTCATAGGCATGACCTCATTTTGAAAAGCCTAGTTCCTAAGCATTTTAGAAAGAGACATGGTGAATAAACAGTGTAAAATTGGTTAATCATGGGTAACGTTTTATCACACAACAAACATTTATGTACACATGTCCCAAGTACTCACTCTGCAGACACTAAAGAAGCTGAAGATGTGCTTTTATTCTTGAATAGCTGGCAATCTATTTAAGCAGACAACCCGCACAAACTTCAAACCAGAGAACAATTTCAAAGCAACGTATAAAATATGTTGTGAATATAGCAAAAGTTATATAATGCAATAGTGGTGCTTTCAGGAGAGCAAAATGTTTGGCTGTATGACTAAAGGAAATAAACTTAGTTTAATCTTACATTTATCTTTCTTTTGCTTTGTTTTCTTTTTTTAATCAGAGCAAACTGGAAGAGCACAGATTAGCCTTGGTAGACTAGATAAAAGAGATAAGAGAACATTAGACACTAAAATATCATCAGTAAATAGGAGGAGTGTAAACAGTGGAAAGAGGCTACACGGCTTTGTAAGGACAATGGTGCAAAATAAGAGAAATAATTTAATGCAGCAAAGTTTCCTGAATTGTTTAAAATCCCAGAGAAACATTGGGAAAGCAATTCTAATTTGAATTAGTAAAATACAATGAATAATACTAGAAATACAAAATTTCAGTTTTATCTCATATCTATGCATTGGAAGTCCAGAAGGCAGCTTGGATATTCTATTTGGGTACATACTGAAAAGCTTTGTTTATAACAGTTGTACAGTATATTGACCCAGTAAAGTAAATTTCCTCTGTTTATAGAAACTTGAAAAACTATTTTGGTTTTAAAACCACATGTTGTTCATAAGGAACTCGTTAGAACTGTGGATGAAAGTGAAAAAAAAAATCAATCTTAGACTCATCTTTTTTATTACTGCCCGAAATATTGGTAGCACTAATTCAACACAAAAATAATTTCAGCTCTATCTCATATCTATGTACTTGAGTATATATATACACACATATGCACACATATGTACACACATACACACAC
Organism: Aepyceros melampus; assembly: GCA_006408695.1. Taxonomy (NCBI): domain Eukaryota; kingdom Metazoa; phylum Chordata; class Mammalia; order Artiodactyla; family Bovidae; genus Aepyceros; species Aepyceros melampus. The sequence continues at coordinate 273,928 of SJXQ01007020.1, read as the reverse complement.
ACACACATATATATATATTTGGTGGACTGTAGAGCTATTTCTTACCCTTTTCATTGCTTCACATAAAAATCAGCAGACTTTTTAAAAACCAGTTTTAGAAACCATACAGGGATTTATGAGACAGGAAACTGTTCATGGAATTGCCCTTGTATATTTTACAGCTTCTTTGTTATTGAAATGAAAGGGTCCAATTAAATTGTCACTAAAGTTATTTCCACTCCCCAAATGTTATTGTCTTAAGTTACCATATACAACCAGAGAATCCTGTTCTTTCGGAGCCTGCAGTAGGAATCAAAAAACCACACACAGATAAGCAGATAAAGGGCATTCAGTTCAGTTGCTATCTCTATTCAAGAAGGTGAAATAAGTAAGCACAAAGAGAAAAATATGCATCTTGAATAAATGCCAACATTTGCCTCTCTATATATCAATAATTGTGTATCTTATCTATCACTTATATTATCATATGCTGGCTTAATTAAGTATATGCAAATAGAAAATTTTAACTCCTATATATGTGTCTTTTGATAAATGGCCCAAAAGTAAATTGTGCTTATGTGTGTCTTTACAAATTTACAAAGTACATTTTCCAAGTGGCACTAAAGTGAAGTAGATATCAGTAAAGCTTGTATGGTGCAAAAGGAAATAATACAGAATGCAACATGGTAGCTAAGACACTCTCTCTATATATATATGTATATATATATATGTTATATATATATAAATTTTAAAAGTATAAATATATGTATAATTATTTTTAAAAGTATAAACACCATGGAGATATGATTTTTATCAGAGGCCTTATCTGGAATTTCTTCTTAGCAAGTAAGATCACTACTGCAAAACTCAGAAACAAAATGTCAAAAGACATCTAGGCAGATCACAGACAGACCTCAGGGACAGGGAGAACCACAAAGACAGAGCATTCCTAGAACAGCACAAATCTGGTTAAAATAATTTTGCAGTGTAACTGAAGAACACTGGGCCCTTTGTTAATGGAGACTGAGGTTTTAGTGAAAAACTGAGAAGCCTCTGTATTTAGAATAAATTGTCTTAATTAAAGGAAGTGCCAGCCCAGGTCCCCTTTATGTGATACAAGTACTAACTAGGGCATGGAAGAAAAGGATGTGCAGGAACCAAGTCAAGAGAATAGATAAGAAACAGTACTGACCGCACTGGCAATGATTCTCTTGGCCACAAGTGGGTAAAGATTATAACTGATTCTTCAGGGAGGACAGAATGAAAATTACTACCTAAAGTCTAACCAAGCTGATTTTTTAAAAATCAGTAGCACTGTCAGTTACTTGTAGCCCACATTACTCTGTAAGTTTAGTCAATCCCAGTTGATGTTTTATTACTAGCACAAAGTACTGAGAGATCAGCTTTAATTACATCTAAAGCATCCTGACTAAAAATAGCAGCCAAAACTCAGTTACCAGGAATACGTACTAGTTAGTTAGGAGGTAATGCTATTTTTCCCAAGGTTTAGTCCTGGCTACTGAAGTACCTTATCTTATAGGTTTACATACTCTTAAGTTTATTGATCCTCAGAAGAAAATACTGTTAGGTGGGATGATGTATTTCATTTAGAGATGAGGCAATGCTTTCCAAAGTGTTAAGCACTTGCTCAAGGTGGGTGGCTACAGCCCTGATTCTTTCATATCCCCTTTTAAGGAGACTGGACTGGCTTATCTAGAAAGACAGCTATTAGAGTGGGTGCCAGGGCTTGGGTCCTGGAAACAGAACTGGGCAAAAATGGAAAGACTTCCTTCAAGCTCAAGTTCTAGAAAGCAAGATGAGTGTGTTCAAACAAAGCACAGAAGTAGGGAAAGAACACAAAGCTAAGGTCCAGGAAGCCGGCAGGCTCTCAAAACAAGAGCAGACCCACACCGTCCTGGGCAATCTCTGTGCACAGAACAGTGGCATCCGAGGCTTGTCTAGACCGCCTTCAATGTCATAAAGACGCAGAGCTTGCCTGGGAAGAGTGTTACAATATCAAGTAGCTGAAATAGGTGGCGCTAGTTATAAAGAACACATCTGCCAGTTCAGGAGACATAAGAGACACAGGTTTGATCCCTGGGTCAGGAAGACCCCCTGGCAAAGGGTATGGCAACCCACTCCAGTATTCTTGCCTGGAAAATCCCACGGACAGAGGAGCCTGGCAGGCTACAGTCCATAAGATCGCAAAGAGTCGGACATGACTGAAGCAACTTAGCATAGGACACAGGAGATAGAATTCAAGGACTGGTCTGCTATTCAAACGCACTTCATGTTTGTTTTGTTTTAGTATTTCTTCCAATATACCCCAGTGCATATGGTGTCGGCGCATACAGAGAAGTTCACTGTCTGAAGACATATGAAAAATATTGCACTCTGAGTAATCATCCCTAATTCCTCCAAATAATGCTGTCTTTAAATGTTGATGGTACCTACTTGTTCAATTCCTAGCTTAGCTGACTTCAGAGTCACAGGTTTCCCCTTGTTTTCCTTGTAAATTAAGGAAGCCGGAGAAAAGCCGACTGAATCATTCTATCAAAACAGTTTTGAGAAGACACTCCACCTAGTCTATGCTTTTCATGTACAGTAGGGTCAGGAACTGGAAACGAGGCTGAAGGAACAAAATTAAAGGAAGTGACTTTCTAGATTCATGGAAGTCAGACCTTAATAATGAGCCTTTATTAAAAAGAACCCTGGAACACCTGACCTACCTATGTTCAGGTATAAAAGTACACATAAACCTATTTCAACTCTTATTAGAATAATTTTCAGGTTGTTGGCACTTGAGACATAATCATATCTTGTAATTAAATGTGTGGGCTTCCCAGGTGGTGCAGTGGTAAAGAATTTGCTTGCCAATGCAGGAGTCGCAAGAGACGCAGGCTCCATCCATGGGTCAGGAGGATCCCCCGAAGGAGGAAATAATTCAGTATTCTCGCCTGGAAAATTCCATGGACAGAGGAGCCTAGTGAGCTACAATCCATGGGGTTGTAAAGAGTTGGACATGACTGAGCATGCACACATAATAGAGGGGGTAATAATTACTGCCAATAATTAGGAGGGGCTATATTAACATTTAACTGTCAATAAGTTAACAGTATGAAGATTGCACTCCAAGGCCATTCATAAGGGGCAGCGGACATGGGTGAGTGGCAGAGCTGAAGAGTGGGCCCTGAAGTAGACACAGAAAGGTATGGGTGGAAAAGGACCAAATCTAATCACATTGCTCTTTTATAGCTGTCACTTCTACAGACTTCACGTTTTATTCAGACGTGGAGAAAGTTACTACATGGCTTTCGGCCGTTAAGTGATTTTGGAAGTGTTCATAAATCTTTATGAAAACCAATTCAGTTTCCAACTGGTAACCGTTTAGGAAATGGGCAAAAACACTTTCATAGCTCCACTGAAAAAAATTTTCATTGAGTCAAATGAAATTTTAGTGGCTTAACTGAAATGAATTCTTGTTTTGGGATCAATGTCCATATTGACAGTACTTCCCACCAAAGCACTTTTAAGCAACTTTGAGTCTCTCAGTTTATAGAGTAAAAACCATAGTGCAGAATGAGAGTGAGGCAGGATAAACCCTTTCCACTGCCCTCATGACAGACTCTTGCCTTAAACCACACTACCAATACCATCAGACTATTTTTTTTTATTTTAAGCCAGTTTAACTGTCTTTTAAAAACCCTAGATTTCATAAGTTCATTAGATAATTTTTCACAAATAGAATTTCTAAATGGCTTTTCAATCCTATTTGGGGGAACTCCTTGTTTTTCGTAGAGAGAACTCAGCTAAATGAGGCAAGCGATGTACATAGGCTAGGGATATTTTTTGAAGTGAGATGGTAGTATGACTTGTAAACAACATTAGAAGGTCTCCCGTATGGGAATTGAAGTGAAAAGAGAAATATTTGTCTGAGGGTTGTTGTCGTTCAGTCAGTAAGCCATATCTGACTCTTTGCGACCTCATGGACTGCAGCACACTAGGCCTCCCTGTCCTTCACCATCTGCCTGTGTTTGCTCAAACTTATGCCCATTGAGTCAGTGATGCCAACCAACCATCTCATTCTTTGTTGCCCCCTTCTCCTCCTGCCTTCAATCTTTCCCAGTATCAGGGTTTTTTCCAATGAGTCGGCTCTTTGCATCAAGTAGCCAAAGTGTTGGAGCTTCAGCTTCGATATCAGTTCTTCCAATGAATATTCAGGGTTGATTTCCTGTAGGGCTGACTGGTTTGATCTCCTTGCTGTCCAAGGGATTTTCAAGAATCTTCTCCAGCACCACAATTTGAAAGCATAAATTCTTTGGTGCTCAACCTTTATGTTCCAACACTCACATCCATACATGACTACTGGAAAAACCATAGCTTTGTCTATATGGACCTTTGTCAGCAAAATGATTTGTCTGCTTTTTCATACACTGTCTAGATTTGTCATAGCTTTTCTTCCAAGGAGTAAGCGTCTTTTAATTTCATGGTTGCAGTCACCATCTGCCGTGATTTTAGAGCCCAAGAAAATAAATTCTGTCACTGTTTCCACTTTTTCCCTTTCTATTGCCCCACGAAGTGATGGGACTGGATGCCATGATCTTAGTTTTTTTAATATTGAGTTTTAAGCCAGTGTTTTCTCTCTCTTCTTTCACCGTCATCAAGAGGCTCTTTAGTTCTTCTTTGCTTTCTGCCATTAGAGTGGTAAAGAAAGAAAGAAAGTGAAGTCACTCAGTCATGTCCAACTCTTTGCGATGTCATGGACTATAGTCTGCTTGGCTCCTCCATCCATAGGATCTCCCAGGCAAGAATACTGGAGTGGTTGCCATTTCCTTCTCCAGGGGATCTTCCCCCATCCAGGGATCGATTCAGGGTCTCCCGCGTGGAGGGCAAACTCTTTACCCTCTGAGCGCCCAGGGAAGCCCAAAGACAAAATCCTGCATTGCTTCTGTGCCGTGTGTGCTTAGTCACACAAATCTTAGTTTTCTGAATGTTGAGTTTTAAGCCAGTGTTTTCACTCTCTTCTTTCACCGTTATCAAGAGGCTCTTTAGTTCCTCTTTGCTTTCTGTCATTAGAGTGGTATCACCTGCATATCTGAAGGTTGTTATTTCTCCTGGCAATCTTAATTCCAGCTTGTGATTCATCTGGCCCAGCATTTCTCATGATATACTCTGCATATGAGTTAAACAAGCAGGGTGACAGTTACAACCTTGAGATAGTCCTTTCCCAATTTGGAATCAGTCCATTGTTCCATGTCTGGTTCTAACTGTTGCTTCTGGACATGTATACAGGTTTCTCAGGAGACAGGTAAGGTAGTCAGTATTCCCATCTCTTGAAGAATTTTCCACAGTTTGTTGTGATCTACACAGTTAAAGGCTTTAGCTAGTTAATGAAAAACAGTAGATGTTTTTCTGGAATTTCCTTGCTTTCTCTATGACCCAATGAATGTTGGCAATTTGATCTCTGGTTCTTCTGCCTCTTTGAAACCCACCTTGTACATCTGGAAGTTCTTGGTTCACGTACTGCTGAGGCATAGCTTGAAGGATTTTGAGCATTACCTTGCTAGCATGTGAAATGTGTGCAACTGTACGGTAATTTGAACATTTTTTGGCATTGACATTCTTTGGGATTGGGATGAAAACTGACCTTTTCCAGTCCTGTGGCCACTGCTGAGTTTTCCAAATTCACTGGCATATTGAGTGCAACACTTTGACAGCACCATCTTTTAGGATTTGAAAAAGCTCAGCTGGAATTCCATCACCTCCACTAGATTTGTTCACAGTAATGCTTCCTAAGGCCCACTTGGCTTCACATTCCAGGATGTCTGGCTTTAGGTGAGTGTCACACCATCGTGATTATCTGGGTCAAAAAGATATCTTTTGTGCAGTTCTTCTCTGTATTCTTGCTACCTCTTCCTAATCTCTTCTGCTTCTGATAGGTCCTTATCTTTTCTGTCCCTTATCATGCCCATCCTTGCATGAAATTTTCCCTTGATATCTCTGTCTGATGGTAAGCCTCCTTATTTTTTTTATGTCCCTTCATATTTGTAATCAGATGTCTGTTCACAGAAAAATTTTGCCCTCTTCTCTTAGAACTTCCCTGACCAGTTGTCATTGCCCGTATTTTAGGAGATCTGCTTCCTCACAGATTTCCCCCAGCACAAGAATAATGTTAATATCCTTCCTTCAGTCCATGAGCCCAATGCTGTCCTGTCTATTGGAGGTGTCTCATTTTAAACCTGGAGTGGTCGTGATAAACTTTAGGCATCAGCAAGTAAACACCACTGTTTTCCTTGAGTCCATTCCATGCCTACATATTCATGTTTTCTCTCAGTAAATATTTATTGACACCTGCTCTATGCCAGGCACTGTGCTTAGAGCTACAAATATTAATGCAAACATAAATTAAGATAGGGTCCCACAGAAATAGAGATGCAGACAAAGAGAATGGACTTGTGGAGAGGGTGGGACAGATCCAGAGAGTAGCATGGACATGTGGCTCAGATGGCAAAGACTCCACCTGCGATGCAGACCTGGATTCGATCCCTAGGTTGGGAAAATCCCCTGGAGGAGGGCAAGGCAACCCATTCCAGTATCCTTGCCTGGAGAATCCCCATGGACAGAGAGCCTGGTGGGCTACAGTCCATGGGGTCACAAAGAGTCAGACACGACTGAGCAACTAGCATTGACACATATATATACTACTAGCTGTCTGTGTAAAACAGACAGCTAGTGGGAAGCTGATGTATAACAAAGGGAGTTCAGTTCAGTGCTCTGAGATGACCTAGAGGGGTGGGGTGGCAGGGTGCGAGGGAGGGAAGCTCACGATAAAGGGGACATGTTGTTGTTGTTTTCAGTAACCCATCGTGTCTGACTCTTTGCGACTTCCTGGACAGCAGCACGCCAGGCTTCCCTGTCCCTCACCATCTCCCAGAGTTTGCCCAAGTTCATGTTCATTGCATCAGTGAGGCCATCCAGCCATCTCATCCTCTGATGCCCTCTTCTTTGTCTGCCCTCAATCTTTCCCAGCATCAGGGACTTTTCCAATGAGTCAGCTATTTGCATCAGATAACCAAAATACTGGAGCTTTAGCATCAGTACTTCCAGTGAATATTCAGGATTGATCTCCCTTAAGATTGACTGGCTTGATCTCCTTGCCATCCAAGGGACTGTCAGGAGTCTTGTCCAGCACCATAGTTGGAAGGCATCAGTTCTTTGGCATTCTGCCTTCTTTATGGTCCAGATATCACAAGCGCACATGACCACTGGGAAGACCATAGCCTTGATTATATGGTCAGCAGAGTGATGTCTCTGCTTTTCAACACACCGTCTAGGTAGCTGATGTATAACAAAGGGAGTTCAGTTCAGTGCTCTGAGATGACCTAGAGGGGTGGGGTGGCAGGGTGCGAGGGAGGGAAGCTCACGATAAAGGGGACATGTTGTTGTTGTTTTCAGTAACCCAGTCGTGTCTGACTCTTTGCGACTTCCTGGACAGCAGCACGCCAGGCTTCCCTGTCCCTCACCATCTCCCAGAGTTTGCCCAAGTTCATGTTCATTGCATCAGTGAGGCCATCCAGCCATCTCATCCTCTGATGCCCTCTTCTTTGTCTGCCCTCAATCTTTCCCAGCATCAGGGACTTTTCCAATGAGTCAGCTATTTGCATCAGATAACCAAAATACTGGAGCTTTAGCATCAGTACTTCCAGTGAATATTCAGGATTGATCTCCCTTAAGATTGACTGGCTTGATCTCCTTGCCATCCAAGGGACTGTCAGGAGTCTTGTCCAGCACCATAGTTGGAAGGCATCAGTTCTTTGGCATTCTGCCTTATTTATGGTCCAGATATCACAAGTGCACATGACCACTGGGAAGACCATAGCCTTGATTATATGGTCAGCAGAGTGATGTCTCTGCTTTTCAACACACTGTCTAGGTTTGTCATTGCTTTCCTGCCAAGAAGTAATCATCTTCTCATTTCATGGCTGCAGTCACCATCCGCAGTGATTTTGGAGCCCAAGAAGAGGAAATCTGTCACTACTTCCACATTTTCCCCTCTATTTGATGCAGTAATGGGACCAGATGCCATGATCTTAGTTTTTTAAATATTCAGTCTTAAGCTGGCTCTTTCCCTCTCCTCCTTCACCCTCATCAAGCTCTTTAGCTTCTCTTGGCTCTTTAATTCCTCTCCCCTGCCCTGAAGAGGAGGGGACATATGAATACTTAAAGCTGATTCATATTGTTGTACAGCAGAAATTAATACAACATTGTAAAGCAATTATTCTCCAATTTAAAACAATTACTTAAAAAGAAGACAGATCCCACACTGCAGGAAATTACAATATACATATGCAATTCAGATGAAATAAAAAAAGAACTATACTTTTTAAAGCACAATATTCCATGTAGGAACAGAGATAGCTTTCTCATCTGAAGGGGGACATCTACACTGACTCAATATGTCTAGCTGCTTACTGGATAGGCTGGTAGAGCATTAGGACTGCAGTCAATCACATTTTTAGGAAACATTAGGAAACAAAATCCCAAAACCTTTCATTTAGGAAAAGTTAGGCATGTGGCACACACCAGGGAGTGGTAGGAAGAAACGGAGAAGAGGTGGGCAGCGTTTAGACATGGGAAACTCTTGGGCCATGCTAAGGAGTATGAGTTTTTACTACATTCAGAAAAATAGTTTATGCAACATCCTTACATGCCTAAGGATACTGGAGTTACAGGAAATCAGACTCAGATAGTTTAGTTAAGTGACAGGTGCATTAACATAGGAGAGAAATGCTAAGTCTGAATTAAATCTTAAAAGGCTAAAGAGGAAGAGATGGAATGAGGGCAAGGGAAAACTGAGCATATCACAGTTCTGGGGTGACTTGGTGTCGGCATGCACTGTGACAGAGTGTGAAGGAGGGAGCCTTTTGGATGGGAAGATAATCACAGCAGGGTGTTGTGCTGAATTTGACTTTTCTGAGAGACATCCAAGTGACTATATTCCAGAGACAATTAGTGAGGCAATTTTGGGACTCAGGAGAGATGCCTATTCTAAAGATATTATTTAGGTAGGATCATTAACAAAGGGGGGCTTCCCAGGTGGTTCAGTGCTAAAGAATTTGCCTGTCAACGCAGGAGACATGGGTTTGATCCCTGGGTCAGGAAGATCCTCTGGAGGAGGGCATGGCAACCCATTCCAGTATTCTTGCCTGGAGAATCCCATGGACAGAGGAGCCTGGTGGGCTACAGTCATGTAGGGGTGGCAAAGAGTTGGACACAACTGAGTGACTGAACATACCCACATATTAACACAGAGATGTATGATGGAGAGACCTGTAAAGAGAATAAAATGGAGCTTTGAGAAAACCTTGAAGGATACAAAGTTCAGGGTCACACAGATGACTTCAATAGGTCTCTGAAAAGAAAGCTTCAACAGGTCTGTGAAGGAATCATCTGAGAGGCAAGAGAAACAGGGAAATGTCATGTCTCTCAGATGACCAACAGGACAGCTCTCTCTGATGCTGCTTTTTCCACATGCTGGTTTCTTCATTTCCTATCCACTTTTTCTGCCATGTTCTGTCTCCCCTGTTACTACCAGATAGCAGGCCCTCTCTCAGGCCTGAACCTTATCAGCCTTAGTCTTAACTTTTATTTCCATATCTGTTCTTCTAAGGGTGGCAGCCCACAAACCACTTCCCACAAACAACTGCCCACAAACAAATTCACTGGCCCAAATTCCAGTTACCTCAGTCTCTTCAAATTTAGAAGGAGATGGCTCTTTGAAGGAGATGATGGACATACACGTCTTAGTGCTTGCAAGCCTCCCGTGGAAAACACAGCTGTATTGGAACAGGAGGGGAAGCAAAAGAGACCAAGAGGAAGGCTGAGTCTTGGACTCAGAAGGGGAGGAATGAAGCAGCTAGGGCCGTGGCTGTTCTTCAATATGAGGAGGGCACGGCAACTCACTCCAGTATTCTTGCCTGGAGAATTCCACGGACAGAAAAGCCTGGTGGGCTACAGTCCGTGGGGTCGTAAGTAGTTGGACATGACTGACTAACAGTAGTTCTTTAGTATAACACACCAGGCCCTGTTGTCAGATGCCAAATCTTCCTAGTAGCACTGTGGAATGGTCCCGAGCTGAGGGATTAGCGTGGAATTGCATTGTTGGATTTTAAGGGTCAGGCTCTGAGAAGATCAGGGGTTCCTGACATTTTAAGTGAGCTTATGACACTCAGGTATTTTGGTGAAGTGTTTGAGAGTGGGCTGAGGTCTGAATAAACTTGGGGATTCTAGGGAAACATGGTTCAGAAATTTGGTTCAGAATCTAGGGTGGAAGGATTTCAGTGAGGCCATATACTTCCAATAAAGTGAGGGTTTTATTCTGGGGAACTCAGTGGTTAAAAAAGTGGCTGTTTGAGTTTTTGCTAATGGATGAACTTGGACCCCAATTTCTTTCTCTGTTTTTTTTTTTCCCCATTTTCTCTCTCTCTCATACACACACACACACACACACACACAGCTTGCAAGCTTATGCCACCACTAAAGTAAGACTAGATAGATGTGAATTAACTCTATTCAATACTTGTATGTAAGGCGTGCACAAAATATGGCAGGTCTACTGTACGGTAAACAGCATCCTCAGTCTGTTGTCACGTACGCATTTTAAGTGGCTGCGTAGGGAAGGGGCTGGGCGGTACTCCCAGTGGTAGGTTGTCTGGGAACCTACTGATCACTCCAGGTGGTGGCAGAACAATCCTCAGTAGAACACCTGGAGAATGTCTTCTAAGACAGAGCTTCTTAAACTTGAACGTGCCTATGCGTCACTCAGAAATCTTGTTAAAATGCAAATTCTGATTGAAAGCTGGTCTGGGGTGGGGCCTAAGATTCTGCATTTCTAAAGGTTCCCAGGTGATGCCATAACTGCTAGCCTATAGATGACACTTTGAGTCATAAGGTTTTAAGAGAATATTCTTGGTTGAGTTTTATTACACAGTTATGCCAGCAGAGTATAAAATCTGTCAGTATTGCCAGCTCAGAAAATCTGAACCAAGCAGCTAAGTGTAAATCGCTCTTTTCTCTCAACATCTTGTGGCTAAAAAATTAAATTAGACTATGTAATGAAAATTTATTTTGACATTTAGTTAGAAGCTATATTAATCCTCTTTTATGATGAGATAAAGTTCTGAAGGCTGCTATCTTTTACTAACAGATTCAGTGAATTATAGTTAGAAATCCCATCTCTCTCTATAACTGTCTGTAAATTATCATGGTGAAATTCCTAGTGTAGTTCAGATTCTTTATTTAAATTAAATGCTTTTCTCAAACTAACAGAATGATTTGTAAAGAAATCTTTTAGCTATTTCCTGTCTTCCTTCCTCCCTTCTTACCCTTTCTCCTATCACATCTTTCTTCTTTCCTTCCTTCCCTCCCTGAAAGGAAAATACCAGGTTCCATAATAGCTTAAGTTCATAATGAGTCTATTTAATAAGGACAGGGAATCCAGAAAGCAATTTTCTGACTATATTCTTATTGAAATTTTAATGTGGATGAGCCTTCTAATTCTTAAGAATGAATATGATTTCTGAGAATCTAAACCTTAACATCAAACATCTACATTGATAGATTCTCCCAAACAGTTGATATATTTTTATCTCAATAGACTTCAGCATTTAAATCTTCAGGTGTTTTCAGCCTGCTGTGGGCTGGGCACATCAATGATGTACTATGATTATGAAGAATATTTAAATTCTAAAAATTCACCCCTTAGTCTGACATTACCATAATGATGTTCTGAAGAAGACTAATTCTGTGAACCAGATTCTTATTCCCCAGAGGGGAATTCTGTGGCTTTGTAAAATGTGTACTCTTTAACTTTTTCTTAGACACCTACAAAGCACATAAATATTTGAAAAATACTGAGATCAACCTATTGTACTCTATTACAGTGTTTCTCAAATTTATTTGTTCATGGAGTACACTTTGAGAAATGTTTCCTTTTTCCATTTTTTATCTTTTTCCATATTGATTACATTTTTGGCTTGATGAAGACACGGATAGAATGCCATTCCTTAACTCATCCATTAAAAAAGAAGCCCTCACAGAGAGTTAGATGAGTTTCTCTGAAGCCTTTTGGGAAAACCAGGACCTTCTGAGCTGTGTCGGGCAAGGGGATGTCTACCAAGGGGGGAAGGAATGGTGGGGATACGGGTAGAGCAGTCATGATTCATTGCCTGGCTGGCATACCGGATGAATGTCAGAACGCTGTCAGCAAGGAACAAAAGTGAGGATGGCTTCTGGGAGGAAAACTAGCAAAACCTAGAGAGGATTTTTTTTTTAATGTGTTTACCACCTCTACCCTCTTCATACTGGCTTAAGCCACCATCTTTTCTCATTTCTTTAAAAGCCTTTTTACTGGTGCCTCTGTGCTTGTCCCCTTACCATCAATTCTTCACATAACTGTCAGAGTGATCATTTAAAAACATAAATCAAGTCATGTGACTTCCCTGCTCAAGCCCTTCCAAGGGGTTTCCATTTCATTTAGCCCAGTGAAATACAGCTCCTTAGTCACAGCGAAAAGGCCTTGTGAATATCTGCAACCTCACCTCATGCTTTATTCAGTTCATTCCAGCCCTGGCCTTTTTGCTGTTTCACCAAAATGCTATACTATTTTTAAATGTTGCGGCCTTGGTACTTTCTATCTTCTAGCCATACATTTCTTTCTTCAGATATTCACATGACTTGTTCCCTTATTCCCTGCCATGTTACCTCCTCAGGGAGACCCTCCTTGATCAGGCTAAGACATCTGCTTTATTTTTCTGATAAACTTTTTTTGTCCTGTGCTGTGACACTTATCTCTTTTCTGCTGCCTCCACTTGAGTTGCTTGTGTCTATCTCTGTATGCTCAGCACTTGAAACAGTACATCACATATTGTACTGAAAATCTTTCTGAAGTACAACAGTAAAGTCCATAAAGTTCGAAGAGAAAAATCATCATGATTAGTTGAAAGAGAAAGCGGTGGACTTCAGGACTTCCCTGGTGGTTCAGCAGTAAAGAATCCACCTGCCAATGCAAAGATAAAAGATGTCAACAAGGACTTTGCTATTTAGAGTTTTCACCATGATCTTCAAATGCTTTCTATTACTCTGTAATGTTCTTTACAAACAACCCACTGCTTTCTCTCTTTTTAGGTATATTTATGTATTTATTTGGCCGTGCCGGGTCTTCGTTGCTGCACGGGTGTCTTCTCTAGTTGCGGTAAGCAGGGCTACTCTCTAGCTGCGGTGTGTGTGCTTCCTATTGCGGTGGCTTCTCTTGTTATGGAGCATGGGCTCTAACGGGCGTGGGCTTCAGTAGTTGCAGCACACGCCCTCATTAGCTGCGGCTTCTGGGCTCTCCAGCACTGGCTCAATAGTAGTGACACCCTGGCTTAGCTGCTCCACGGCAGGTGAGATCTTCCCAGACCAGGGATCGAAACTGGCTCTCCTGCATTGGCAGGTGGATTTAAGATCCGAGCACTGTTTCTTAGAGACTATCATAGACTGAAATGGACAAAAGTAAATAAACAAAAAACCACCTCTGAATTAGGCAAAATCTAATCTGTCTTCTACTTATTAGGTTTTGAATTCTAGTTTTCCACTTAGCCAAAACTGACCCTTCCCTTACATTAAAATTGTATTTCAAAGACCCTTCCTTAAAAAACACACACACACACAAACATCTTCTAGGAGACTTCTCTGGTGGTCCAGTGGTTGACAGTCTACCCGCTGGTGCAAGGGACAAGGGTTCAATCCCTGGTCTGGGAAAATTCCACATTCCTCAGAGTAACTAAGTCTGTGTGTGACAACGCTGACCCCATGAACCCTAGAGCCTGTGACTGGCAACAAGAGAAGCCACCACAATGAGATGCCCGTGCACTGAAGCTAGAGGAGTAGACTCTATTTTTCACAACTAGAGAAAGCTTGTGCACAGTAACAAAAACCTAGGGCCACCAAATAAAATCTTCTAAGACATTAAAACTCAAGTCTAGATCATTCATAAATTTAACAGACAATTTTATCTGGGCAATGCATTGATTCAAACACACAGAAACTGAATTAATTTTTCTTATATGCAAGAGCATTTTGAGTATAGATAGCTGGTGTTTGTCAGACCTTAATATGTTCAAAACAGTATTTGTAAAGCTTATGGCTTATCTATTGTATCTTGTTTCTTACAGTATATATTAAATTTCAGGAGCAAGATCTATATTAGAAGTTAGATTGAAAATCTGGGACTGATTAAAGACATTCGCTTTTAACTTTATGGCCTTTGTCCCAGAAATTTTATATTAGCAATGTAAAGCAATCCAAGCTAATAGAAAAATTGGATTAAAATTAATATAAGGTTATTTTTCAAAAGGCTTTGTAGTTATGTCAATGACCTGATGATAAATGTTCAAGTAAAATTTGCACCATGAAGATTGCTTTATACAGAGTGACAGCATCCTGGATACAACAGAGACTGCATTCGAACAGCAGTGACAGAGATGTACCGTCTGACGGGGCTGACTGTAAGAAGGCTATGGCAGGGACTGCAAGCTGATCATCAAAGTTCAGTCTCCCCAAGGTATTACGGCTAAGTTGACCATCTGGCCACCAAGCCAGGGACTATCTTTTCTGGCATTGCCACCCCTCCCCTAATCCTTATCACTAAACACGACTCTGACTTTGTTCTCACCAGCGGAAAGTCAATGGAAGCTCTGCATGCCTCTTCCAGTCCCAGGACTTAAAGCAGTGTGCATAGGATCCTTTGGGCATTTTCTCCATCAGAAAACTAAAACAAATTCTATTTAAAGGAACTGTCTTTAGAAAACATTCCTTGTAAGGTAGGGAAACACCCTAGATGATAATGGAGAAAGGAGATGGAAGAAGCCTGGATCTCTGAAGTGCAGAGCACAGAAGCCTGCCTATTTGGCCCAGACTGATACGCGAGGAGGACATGAAAATCACTTTTGAATTCTTCTATTGTTAAGACTCCCTGGGATAACATTAGAACAGCTTAGTCTTTCAGTTCAGTCGCTCAGTCATGTCCGAATCTTTGCGACCCCATGGACCACAGCACACCAGGCTTCCCATCACCAATTCCCAGAGCGTACTGAAACTCATGTCCGTCGAGTTGGTGATGCCATCCAACCATCTCATCCTCTGTCATTCCCTTCTCCTCCTGCCTTCAATCTTTCCCAGCATCAGGGTCTTTTCAACAAATCAGTCAGTTCTTTACATCAGGAGTTTCAGCTTCAGTGACATCAGTCCTTCCAATGAATATTCAGGACTGATTTCCTTTAGGATAGACTGGTTGGATTTTCCTTGCAGTTCAAGGGACTCTCAAACGTATTCTCCAACAAAACAGTTCAAAAGCATCAATTCTTCAGCGCTCAGCTTTCTTTATAGTCCAACTCTCACATCCGTACATGACTATTGGAAAAACCATAGCTTTGACTAGATAGAGTTTTCCTGGCAAAGTAATGTTTCTGCTTTTTAATATGCTGTCTAGGTTGGTCATAGCTTTTCTTCCAAGGAGCAAGCGTCTTTTAATTTCATGGCTGCACTCACCATCTACAGTGATTTTGGAGCCCCCTCAAAATAAAATCTGTCCCTGTTTCCATTGTTTCCCCCTCTATTTGCCATGAAGTGATGGGAATGGATGCCATGATCTTCATTTTCTGAATATTGAGTTTTAAGCCAGTGTATTCACTCTCCTCTTTCACTTTCATCAAGAGTCTCTTTAGTTCTTCTTCACTTTCTGCTATAAGGGTGGTGTCATCTGCATATCTGAGGTCATTGATATTTCTCCTGGCAATCTTGGTTCCAGCTTGTGCTTCATCCAGCTCNTAAGCCAGTGTATTCACTCTCCTCTTTCACTTTCATCAAGAGTCTCTTTAGTTCTTCTTCATTTTCTGCTATAAGGGTGGTGTCATCTGCATATCTGAGGTCATTGATATTTCTCCTGGCAATCTTGGTTCCAGCTTGTGCTTCATCCAGCTCAGCACTTCACATGATGTACTCTGCATATAAGTTAAATAAGCAGGGTGACAATATACAGCCATGATTTAATCCTTTCAAAATTTAGAACTAGTCTGTTTTTTCATGTCCAGTTCTAACTGTTGCTTCGTGACCTGCAAACAGATCTCAGGAGGCAGTTCAGGTGGTCTGGTATTCCCATCTCTTTAAGAATTTTCCACAGCTTGTGATCCACACAGTAAAAGGCTTTGGCATAGTCAATAAAGCAGAAGTAGTTGTTTTTTTGGAACTCTCTTGCTTTTTCAATGATCCAACAGATGTTGGCAATTTGATCTCTTGTTCCTCTGCCTTTTCTAAATCCAATTTGAACATCTGGAAGTTCTCAGTTCACATACTGCTGAAGCCTGGCTTGGAGAATTTTGAGCTTTACTTTGCTAGCACATAAGATAAGAGCAACTGTGCATTAGTTCGAACATTCTTTGGCATTGTCTTTCTTTGGGATTGAAGTGAAAACTGACCTTTTGCAGTCCTGTGGCCAGTGCTGAGTTTTCCAAATTTGCTGGCATATTGAGCACAGCACTTTCATAACATCATCTTTTAGGACTTGAAATAGCTCAACTGGAATTCCATCACCTGCACTAGCCTTGTTCCTAGTGATGCTTCTAAGGCCCGCTTGACTTCACTTATAGGATATCTGGCTCTAGGTGAGTGATCACACCATCGTGGTTATCTGAATCGTGAAGATCTTTTTTGTACAGTTCTTCTGTGTATTCTTGGCACCTCTTCTTAATATCCTCTGCTCCTGTTAGGATCATACTATTTCTGTCCTTTATCATGCACATCTTTGCATGAAATGTTCCCTTGGTATCTCTAATTTTCTTGAAGATATCTCTAGTCTTTCCCATTCTATTATTTTCCTCTATTTCTTTGCACTGATCACTGAGGAAGCCTTTCTTACCTCTCCTTGCTATTCTTTGGAACTCTGCATTCAAATTTAAAAAGCCATCCTTGGTGCCTATGCCCTTTCAGGTTCTGCTTTGTCTTCATGTTGTCCTGTCATTCACCCAGACCCCAGAGGCTGCCTGTATCTGTGTTCTAGTCTAGGTTCTTTCCTTCATGTTCTCAACTTGTTTGGCCTCTAAAACCTGAGTCATGTTACATTTGTTTTTAGCCCCATCTGATGCTTGCAAATGATTCAGATTAACTCAGTCAATTTTCAGAAGCCTACAGGCCATTACTTCTCTGAAAGTTTCTTATTTTTCTTGAGAGTTGTGGCTTAATCCAAATTAAAGGATTTTTTATTTTCTTGGCAGAGGTTCAACCAGAAGTCTACAGGCTATTTCAATATCTGTCCAGTTAATTTGTATAATGCTAGACCTCCCCTCTTGTATGAAAAGTAAACAACCTTTGCCTCAGATTCTCAGGCTAGAGTCAGGTTCAGCTTGCTCTCTCAAGACAGGAAGAGAGCTGAACCGGAGGCCAGGCCCATCCTCTCATCTCTGTTTCATCATTTCTCTAGGAAGCTAGAAGTAAGAGATCATCTCAGTTGTTAATCTGAGAAACAGGCTTAATTAATAAATAATATCACAAGGTTATCAACTGCATAAGCATCAGTGACTACCTGCTATTTCTAAGCAGACTTAACCAATGAGATTGTGTGGCTCAACTTAGATTTTAGAGGTTTCNGGTGCATGGGTTTATCTCTGGGCTTTCTCTTTTGTTCCATTGATCTACATTTCTGTCTTGGTTCCAGTACCATACTGTCTTGATGACTGTGGTTTGTAGTAAAGCCTGAAGTCAGGCAGGTTGATTTCTCCAGTTCCATTCTTCTTTCTCAAGATGGCTTTGGCTATTCAAGGTTTTTTCTATTTCTATACAAACTGTGAAATTATTTGTTCTAGATCTGTGAAAAATACTGTTGGCAGCTTGATAGGGATTCCATTGAATCTATAGATTGCTTTAGGTAAGGTAAGGTAAAGTCACTCAGTCGTGTCTGACTCTTTGCAACCCCATGGACTGTAACCTACTAGGCTTCTCTGTCCACGGGATTCTCCAGGCAAGAATACTGGAGTGCATTGCAATTTCCTTCTCCAGGGAATCTTCCCAACCAGGGATCGAACCCAGGTCTCCCACATTGGAGGCAGACGCTTTAACCTCTGAGCCACCAGGGAAGATCCTTGCTTTGGGTAATATACTCATTTTCACTATATGGATTCTTCCGATCCATGAACATGGTATATTTCTCCATCTATTGGTGTTCTCTTTGATTTCTTTCACCGGTGTTTTATAGTTTTCTATATATAGGTCTTTAGTTTCTTTAGGTAGATATATTTCTAAGTATTTTATTCTTTCCATTGCAATGGTGAATGAGATTTTTAAATTTGTCTTTATATTTTTTCATTATTGCTGTATAGGAATGCAAGGGATTTCTGAGTGTAGATTTTATATCCTGCAACTTTACTATATTGATGGATTAGCTCTAATAATTTTCTGGTGGAGTCTTTAGGATTTTCTATGTAGAGGATCATGTCATCTGCAAACAGTGAGCGTTTTATTTCTTCTTTTCCAATTTGGATTCATTTTATTTCTCTTTTTGCTCTGATTGCTGTAGAAAAAACTTCCAAAGCTATGTGGAATAGTAGTGGTGAAAGTGGGCACTCTTGCTTGTTCCTGATGTTAGGGGAAATACTTTCAATTTTTCACCATTGAGGATAATGTTTGCTGTGGGTTTGTCATATAAAGCTTTTATTATGTTGAGGTATGTTCCTTCTATTCCTGCTTTCTGGAGTTTTTTTTTTTTTTTTATCAAAGTGGATATTGATTTTTTTCAAATGCTTTCTTTGCATCTATGAGATAATCATATGACTTTTATTTTTCAATTGGTTGATGTGATGTATTACATTGATTGATTTGAGGATATTGAAGAATCCTTGCATCCCTGGGATAAAGCCCACTTGGTCATGGTGTATGATCTTTTTTATGTGTTGTTGGAATCTGATCACTAAAATTTTCTTAAGGATTTTTGCATCTATGTTCATCAGTGATATTGGCCTGTAGTTTTCTTTTTTTGTGGCATCTTTGTCAGGTTTTGGTATTAGGGTGATGGTGGCCTCATAGCATGAGTTTGGAAGTTTACCTTCCTCTGCAATTTTCTGGAAGAGTTTGAGTATGATAGGTGTTAGCTCTTCTCTAAATTTTTGGTACAATTCAGTGGTGAAGCCATTTGGACCTGGGTTTTTGTTTGCTGGAAGATTTCTGATTACAGTTTCAATTTCTGTGTTTATGATGGACCTGTTAAGATTTTCTGTTTCTTCCTGGTTCAGTTTTGGAAAGTTGTACTTTTCTAAGAATTTGTCCATTTCTTTCACATTGTCCATTTTATTGGCATATAATTGCTGATAGTAGTCTCTTATGATTCTCTGTATTTCTGTGTTGTCTGCTGTGATCTCTCCATTTTATTCATTAGATTTGATTTTTCTCTGTTTCTTTTTTAAATATAAATTTATTTATTTTAATTGGAGATTAATTACTTTACAATATTGTATTGGTTTTGCCATACATTAACATGAATCCGCCACAGGTATACATGTCTTCCCCATCCTGAAACCCTCTCCCTCCTCTCTCCCAATACCATCCCACTGGGTCGTCCCAGTGCACCAGCCCCAACTATCCAGTATTATACATCGAACCTGGACTGGTGATTCATTTCATATATGATATTATACATGTTTCAATGCCCTTCTCCCAAATCATCCCACCCTTTCCCTCTCTCACAAAGTCCAAAAAATTTCTAATTTTATTGATTTGATTTTTCTCTCTTTGTTTCTTGATGAGTCTGGCTAATGGTTTGTCAATTTTATTTATACTTTCAAAGAACCAGCTTTGGGCTTTGTTGATTTTTGCTATGGTTTCCTTTGTTTCTTTTGCATTTATTTCTGCCTTAATTTTCAAGATTTCTTTCCTTCTACTAACTCTGGGGTTCTCCATTTCTTCCTTTTCTAGTTGCTTTAGATGTAGAGTAAGGCTATTTATTTGACTTTTTTCTTGTTTCTTGAGGTATGCCTGTATTGCTAAGAACTTTCCTCTTAGCACTGCTTTTACAGAGTCCCACAGGTTTTGGGTTGTTGTGTTTTCATTTTCATTTGTTTCTATGCATATTTTGATTTCTTCTGTGATTTGTTGGTTATTCAGAAGTGTGTTGTTCAGCCTCCATATGTTGGAATTTTTAACAGTTTTTCTCCTGTAATTGAGATCTGATCTTAATGCATTATAGTCAGAAAAGATGCTTGGAATGATTTCAATTTTTCTTTAATTCATCAAAGTTAGATTTATGGCCCAGGATGTGATCTATCCTGGAGAAGGTTCTGTGCGCACTTGAGAAAATGGTGAAGTTCATTGTTTTGGGGTGAAATGTCATATAGATATCAACTAGGTCTAACTGGTCTATTGTATCATTTAAAGTTTGTGTTTCTTTGTTAATTTTCTGCTTAGTTGATCTGTCCATTGGTGTGAGTGGGGTATTAAAATCTCCTCTATTATTGTGTTACTGTTAATTTCCCCTTGTTGCTCAGATGGTAAAGCGTCTGTCTACAATGTGGGAGACCCGGGTTCGATCCCTGGGTCAGGAAGATCCGCTGGAGAAGGAAATGGCAATCCACTCCAGTACTATTGCCTGGAAATCCCATGGACAGAGGAGCCTGGTAGGCTACAGTCCATGGGTGGGGCCGCAAAGAGTAGGACACGACTGAGCGACGTTCCTGTTAATTTCCCCTTTCATACTTGTTAGCATTTGTCTTACATATTGTGGTGCTCCTATGTTGGGTGCATATATATTTATAATTGTTATATCTTCTTCTTGGATTGATCCTTTATTCATTATGTAGTGGCCTTCTTTGTCTCTTTTCACAGTCTTTGTTTTAAAGTCTGTTTTATCGGATATGAGTATTGCCATTCCTGCTTTCTTTTGGTCTCTATTTGCGTAGAATATCTTTTTCCAGCCCTTCACTTTCAGTCTGTATGTGTCCCTTGTTTTGAGGTGGGTCTCTTGTAGGCAGCATATATAGGGATCTTGTTTTTGTATCCATTCAGCCAGTCTTTGCCTTTTGGTTGGGGCATTCACCCCATTTACGTTTAAGGGGTGGCCTTTCTGTATTCTGGGAATTTGTGGAGTTTAAGGTAGTTATTGATAAGTATGATCCTGTTGCCATTTACTTTACTGTTTTGGGTTCGGGTTCCCTTTTTGTGTTTCCAGTCTAGAGAATATCCTTTAGCAATTGCTGGAGAGCTGGTTTGGTGGTGCTGAATTCTCTCAGCTTTTGCTTGTCTGTAAAGCTTTTGATTTC
>SJXQ01007020.1:206735-242509 GCA_006408695.1 Aepyceros melampus | reverse complement strand
CCTGCATCCTGCATCGAACCTAGACCGGAGATTCATTTCACTTATGATATCATACATGTTACACTGCAGCAGAACTCTTTTGAGAAGTCAGTTGAGTCTGAAAATCACACATTTAGGCTCGCATAAGCTACAAGTTTGTTTGAATGTTTCTGGAGCACTGAACAGTGTGGGTTCTTTCAGAAAAGGCGAAGAATTAGACTGGGCTCAGGCTGGTTTTCCCATGTACTCAGATTGAAGGACCAGGAGAAGATGATTGAGGAAATAGGAAGCAAGTATTTGAAATAATGGAGCATAGCATTCAATCTGAATAGGGAAAGAATATAGTAAAAGACAGAAGGGAGTCATCAAGAGACTAAGTGTCCCTGAAAGACTCAAGTCAGACATGGTGGAGCTAATAGAATGGGATGGTGAGCAGAGAGCCGAATGCCTGAACTTAGTATTTCAGCAGGACCCTTCTGAATGCTGACAAGGTCTTGGGGGAAGCCATGACGGTGAGTGGCTGATGTGGGAAAAAGATGAAGGTCTTTGGCCATTAGGCTTGATGGATGATCCATGGGATAGGTGGCTGCCATTCCTAAGATAATGTCTTATTTGCAAAACCTGAGTTTGATTGGTTCTCAAGCACATTATTTCTATTTCAAGCATATTATTGATAATTACTGCCTCATATGCCATTTATCAAATTGATACAAATCCCAAATTCACATAGTAATATTTAAATATGAGAGGGTTATTCTTTACAATTCAACTCCAGTTTTTAAAACCCAGTCATTTAAATCTTTTACTTAAACATATTAACTTTTAAAAAGGGAAAACAGGTGGGTTTCTTAAACCAGGCTGCCCAGAAAAGTTCCTCATTTGGTTTTCAAATTATAAAGCACAGAAGGAAGGTTTGGTTTGAAGTTGAATTTACCAGAGCTATACAGGATTAGTTTTTCTACATGCAATCCAGTATTTGACAGTTGTTAAATATTTGCTTTAACCATGAATTTATTTTGAGTACAACACAATTGCACCTCCTATCTCTGCATAACTCTTTTAGGAACTGCCATACCCTCATAATATTTAACTAGAACAATGAATGATTTAAAAATAGAAAATGCACAAATTACTGTATTCCCTTGGAAGCACATAAGCTCTGACAGAAAGTAGAATAAAGTGATTGTATAAAGAGCTCAACATAATTTTTTAAAAAAACCTTTTATTTTTATTAGCTTTAAATATATTTAGCTCTTCAGTGGAGTCTTCTTGGAATACACACTCAAAATCCAGTACTATGTATCAAGCCTATGATAATGGGCCTTAACTCTTTTCTCTTTGAGATCATAGCAAGCTTCCCAGGTGGCCACTAGTGGCAAAGAACCTGCCTGCCAGTGCAGGAGATGTGGGTTCAGTCCCTGGGTTGGGAAGATCCTTTGGAGAAGGAAACGGCAACCAACTCCTGTATTCTTACCTAGAAAATCCAATGGACAGCAGAGCCTTGTGGGCTATTGTCCATGGGGTTACAAAGAGTCAAACATGACTGAAGCAACTGAGCACACAATAATTATATAATAATGATAATACAAATTCACATCTTTTAAATTTATAGACACACACATATTCATATATTTGGCACTGTGTGTACGTTACCCATATACATATATGTGTATCTATCTTTCAGTTTAGTTCCAGATCTAGCTATATTAATATATCTGTATCTAGATATGCCCTTCCCAGGGCTCAGTGGGAAAGAATCTATCTGCCAAGCAGGAGACATGGCTTGGATTCTGAGGTAGGGAAGATGTCCCTGGATTCTTGTCTGGGAAAGCTCATGGTCAGAGGAACCATCTGGATCTTAGTATAAGAAGGTAACACTATTACACTGAATGAAAAGTTGTGATGGATCATTTTAAACTGGAAGCACCCTATTACTCAGTTTTTTATGTGACCAAAGAGTAGCTTTGTATGATGGAGTAAGGATATAGTGGGTCTTTGGCAGAAAATAAAGATACATACAGTGTATCTTGGTGCCAAGAAAACAGGTATGTTCAATTGAATGAACATGAACTTGGTCTCATTAAATTCATCATATAAATCACTGTGACAACCATTCAGTCACTCATGAAACATTTATTGAAGGTTCACTCTGTGTTAATCCCTGAAGATAAAGTGAATAAGATATGAGATTTGTCTAATATGGATTGGGTTTGTAACTGAATATTCATATATTTGGCACTGTGTGTACGTTACCCATATACATATATGTGTATCTATCTTTCAGTTTAGTTCCAGATCTAGCTATATTAATATATCTGTATCTAGATATGCCCTTCCCAGGGCTCAGTGGGAAAGAATCTATCTGCCAAGCAGGAGACATGGCTTGGATTCTGAGGTAGGGAAGATGTCCCTGGATTCTTGTCTGGGAAAGCTCATGGTCAGAGGAACCATCTGGATCTTAGTATAAGAAGGTAACACTATTACACTGAATGAAAAGTTGTGATGGATCATTTTAAACTGGAAGCACCCTATTACTCAGTTTTTTATGTGACCAAAGAGTAGCTTTGTATGATGGAGTAAGGATATAGTGGGTCTTTGGCAGAAAATAAAGATACATACAGTGTATCTTGGTGCCAAGAAAACAGGTATGTTCAATTGAATGAACATGAACTTGGTCTCATTAAATTCATCATATAAATCACTGTGACAACCATTCAGTCACTCATGAAACATTTATTGAAGGTTCACTCTGTGTTAATCCCTGAAGATAAAGTGAATAAGATATGAGATTTGTCTAATATGGATTGGGTTTGTAACTGATCTAGTTTACTTAATGTTTTATATTTTTATCTGTAGAAATGATATATATTCATCCTGAAATGTTTTTTACAAGCCAATATATGCCAAGTTTTTTAAAAAATTTCATAGTTTTAAGTTATGAATCACACTGAATCTCATACATCACTCCTATTTACTTTATGAAAACAATGTCTTTCTATATTGTCCTTTTTATGACCCAAGGCATATTTTATTTATTAATTATATTTTTCAAAGTTATACAGATTATTACTGAACTTCATAACATTTATTTTGATACTAGGAAAAAAGAATATTTGTAATCACCAACAAATACTGAAATATGAATGTAAAAACTCTCCATGTCTATGTTTATGAGCTGAATTTTAGAAGAATTAGAAGAAAAATGTGGATATTCCAACTATGAGATTTTGCCTTGAGTCATACATTTTTTTCTACTCAACCATTACAGTCTGCAGATGCTACACATGCAGTGTTTGTGACCAAACCCTGAGTATTAAGCAACTGAAACTGTTCATGCCTAATTACTGTTTTGTTACCTTTCATAACCTGTAACAATTATCTCCTCATCAATAATCGTCTGCAATGACCGATCTTCTGACCATATCTAGATGAATTAGAGGAGCCAGAATACAATATTCATATATTAATGTCAATGATTAAAGCACTAGTTTAAATGAGAGTTTCTTTTTTGTTTTTTGGCTTGTGCTACCACACAGCATGAGGGACCTTAGTTTCCTGCCTAGGGATGGAACCTGCACACCTGCAGTGGAAGTGTGGAGTCAGCCACTGGACTGCCAGGGAAGTTTGATTGTAGTTTATTTGTTTAGGGAATATTTGAATATGTCAGAACTGCCAATAATCTTATTTATTATGCTAATTAGTTAAATTCTGACTTTTTAATTCTAATCACATGTATTTCAAATACCAAAGATTTGGTTATTCATTTACATATTTATTACAAACATTTTACAGCATCATTAGAAATTAAGCAATGTCTGTACTGCTTCAATGCTAATCACTGGATATACAGTGGTAAGTAAAATAGAGTCCAGACACTCACAGAGTTTCTAGTCTGAGGCGTATTATTTGGTGTTTGGTGCTTGTTAGAAGGATAGATGTCTGGACCTTAGTTCAGAAGATATGGGATATGGACTAGGAAATTGCAGTTACAAAAACCATCCCAGGGGATTGTGAAGCACATTCTCAAGTCTCATTTTGATGAATAGTCTTTTTGAGCCAATCTTTTCAAATGTTTACCAGATCATCATTCTTCTACTTAAAATCATCCAACAGCTGCCTGTTGAGTTTAAAAACCTTCCTAACTTCTTAGCACAGCCCCTGCCTTCCTCCTTTAATCTCCTTTGTCCAAGATTTCCTAACTGGTGAAGCTGATTTACTGGCTTGCTCTGCCCCGAAAGTAACCAACTTCATACTGTGCTCGGGGCCTTTAAGCCTTGCTATTCCCTCTTCTTGGAATCCACATCCTCCATATTTTCAGACCTTGCCTCAAACACCACCGCTGTGTGCACTTTCCTAGTCCATTCTTACCCTGGGATTCTCTACCAAATGCTGCCCACAATTACCTACTAAGATAATTCCAGGCAGTGTGTGAAATAATGGATTTATAGGACTCACTCCAGATGTCATCAATCTTCAAGCCCAGGAATCTGCATTTTTGACAAGGCACCTGGGTGAGTCTTATCATCAGGCAAGTCTGGAAAACTGCACTATCAAATATTGTAATTCTTTTCACAGACACTATCGCCATCAGATGACACCACTCTAATGGCAGAAAGTGAAGAGGAAATGAAGAGTCTCTTGACCAAGAGGAAAGAAGAGAGTGAAAGAGCTAGCTTAAAACTTAACATCCAAAAGACTAAGATCATGGCGTCCAGTCCCATCACTTCATGGCAAGTAGAAGGGGAAAAAGTGGAAATGGTGACAATTTTCTTGGGCTCCAAAATCACTGAGGACAGTGACTGCAGCCATGAAATTAAAAGATGCTTGCTCTTTGGAAGAAAAGGTATGACCAAACTAGACAGCATATTCAAAAACAGACATCACTTTGCCAACAAAAGTCCATACAGTCAAAGCTATGGTTTTCCAGGAGTCATGTATGGATGTGAGAGTTTGACCGTAAAAAAGGCTGAGCACTGAAGAACTGATGCTTTTGAACAGTGGTGCTGGAGAAGATTCTTGAGAGTCCCTTGAACAGCAAGGAGATTAAACCAGTCAATCCTAAAGGAGATCAAACAAATCCACCCTAAAGGAAATCAACCGTGAATATTCATTGGAAAGACTGATGCTGAACCTGATACTTTGGGCACCTGATGAGAAGCACTGACTCATTGGAAAAGCCCCTGATGATGGCAAAGACTTAAGGTAGGAGAAGGGGATGACAGAGGACAAGATGGTTGAATGGCATCACTGATTCAACCGACATGAGTTTAAGCAGACTCCAGGAGATTATGAAGGACAGGGAAGCCTGGCATGATGCAGTCCACGGGGTCACAAAGAGTCAGACATGACTGAGTGACCCAACCACAAATGGCTGTCAGAAAGAAGCTTTGTCTGGGTGAGAGTAGGAACTTCAGGTTATTCCATTCTCTGTTCTCAGGACTTGAACATGGTCTGGCACTTTCTGGAAATGACTCAATAACTGTTTCTTGACTGAATGGATAAAATACAGATCTGGGGAATCTCCTCATCTGATATTTAAATAGAAGCAATTGGCACTATTTTTAGGGTTTTGCTATTGTTGTTAAAGATGTAATTTAATTTTTTAAAGGTTGATGTCCAGTGATTTCAACCTTCCTTGAAGACTGAAGTATCTGAGTTTGATACCAAAATAAAAATCTGAAATTTTTATTGTTCTTCCAATAGCTATGTTATTTCTATAGTGACCTCTAATGAAACAAAGTTTTAGATTTGATGGCTGTTCAAACTGAAGTGATCACTGACATCTAACTGAAGTATCAGAATACCTAAGTAGTTATATTTTTAAGCTGAATTATAGAAGTTAAAAAATGAGAACTACATGATAGCTAGATTATAGTTAATTGCAAAGGAAAAAGAAATCTCTACTCACGGAAACTGGTTTAGAAGATTTCTATAACAGGATGTTTTGTCTACAATAGCCAAGTAACCCCTTTAAAAATTTTCATCTGGTTATTTATGACTCATAGTCATAAGGCCCCAAAGACCAGCTCCTCTAAATCAAAGAAGATTATCAGTGGAACAAACAAGTTTTTCTCAGTGTGAGCTTGCATTGCGTATGTGCCCTTAATTGATGCAATAACATGAACACACCTGCAAGAGGGAGATGGGGAACAGGCAACCATTTTCGATAGTGGGTATACCCTAAGTACAATGCAAAACACATGGTGCTTTGCATGCTATCTTGGTCCAATATTCAGTATCCTTAATTAACTTTCAGAAGAATCTCTCAGCTCCCATAAGGGACCATAACTTCTGAATTCCCTTGGGTTATCACATCAAAGATGCTCAATAATTATTTGCTAGTTAATGAAAGTTTTCACTGATGAAACAAAGTACTTTCTGAGTTAAATAAAAAACGTTCCCCTACTAGCTTTACTCCCTACCTCAATACTAATAAGCCTACAATGACACTTGATAAAGCTTTCAAATTTCCTATAGAACCTGACTAAGGCAAAATAGCGTCTGCCTCCAATGTGGGAGACTCGGATTCGATCCCTGGGTCGGGAAGATCCCCTGGAGAAGGAAATGGCAACCCACTCCAGTATTCTTGCCTGGAGAATCTCACGGACTGAGGAGCCTGGTGGGCTGCAGTCCATGGGGTCACAAAGAGTCGGACACGACTGAGTGACTTTACTTACTTACTTACTTAAGGCAAAATAAGTAAACAAACACAAGCAAAACAAACAAATCCACACAGAATTCAAACAGCTCAGCTATATTATTAAAATTCATGATTTTCAGCAATGGATTTGTTTTCTCTCTGCTTTTTTTTCAGAAAAGATGATGATGTTAGTTTGCAAGCTATGAGTCACTCATCAAAATTTTATACCAATGTAATATTTCTTTTAAGTTGAATCTTAAAGCTCTCCTAGATACTTTGGATCTAGCTTCTTTTTAGAAACCTCTGTAGAGATTCAAGGCTTGCTGTTAAATGTGAAAGAGGAAATAGTAACATACATTAATAAATAGGCACATAAAATATCAGTATATGATTTCAGATTATATGAAAAATAATCTTGGCCCTACACAGATTTAGTGGCGCCTACGCATTTAGGGAGGTATGTGGTAAATGACGAAGGTTTGAGAACATAGATTTTGGAGTCAGAAAGTTTTCTGCTTTATCACAACTGATTTTCTGCTGTCACCTTGGGAAGAAGCTTAATTTTCTTAAGCCTCAGTTTCCTAATTTGTAAAATTGGGATATTACTTAATTGAAGATTTTCTGAAAATTAAATTAAATATTGTTTATTAAACTTCTCAGGCAGGGCCTGGTATACAAAAAAGGTTCAAGAAATTGGTGCTAATTTAAATTAGTTTAAAATTCTGTAAATTCTCCATCTTCATTTTGGGAAAGCAGTTTATACATATTACATAAATTGACTAGAAATATACATAGATACCAGCTTTATATGTGACAATTTAACTATATATATCTGTATATGAAGTTCATATGGAAATGAATGTGTATACAGCTCTAGATAGTTCTGTATATGTCTTTTTTTGATAACAAGTTCATTAAAATTGAAATTTATGTTAGGGCTGACAACATTTTCCTTCTAAAATGTCAAATAACTTTGGATGATTTTCTACAATTATTTATAATGTGATAAAATGTTATTTACCAATATTATTATGTCTCAATTTACATGCTACATATATTATTTTGTATATATAAAAATACATTTAAAAATAAGAAGACTATAATAGACTAATAAAATAAGACTTAACCTGTATAAATAGGTTGAAACTTAGAGGTATGGTAAGACAGTGGTTATATTGATAACAGAACATGACCAAACAAAAAAGAATTTTGGAGAAAATTATGAAGAGTTGTTAGATTTTTAATCAGCTATTTCTTTTATCAGCCTTTGCTTCTGAGGTTTCTACTTGTTCGTGATTATAGTTAAAACCACGTCTGCTTAGTGGATATTCATATTACTATTCATACAACTGCATATCACTGGTGGAAGGGAATGGAAGTTATATTTTCCTAGTCTTTACCTATTTCAATCAATCAACATTTATTAAATATTCATTCACAAATATACCAACTATATGCCAAATTGCTGAAGCTCCGATACTTTGGCCACCTGATGCAAAGAGTCTGGAAAAGATCCTGATGCTGGGAAAGATTGAAGGCAGGAGGAGAAAGGGGCAACAGAGGATGAGATGGTTGGATGGCATCACCAACTCACTGGACATAAGTTTGAGCAAGTTCAGGGAGATGTGAGGGACAGGCAAGCCTTGCTGCTGCAGTCTATGAGGTCACAAAGAGTCGGACATGACTGAGCAACTGAACAACACTGTGCCAAATACTGCTCTAGCCAACTATGAAAAGATAAAAAAAGTCCTTAGTCTTTTAAAATTTATATTCTAGTCAAAGGAGATGCACACTATGGAAGCAAGGAAATGAGCAGACTAGGTGAAAATCTAATAGAGATGTAACCATTTTTATGGAATGAATGAATGAATTCTGTTGCTCTATTCACAATGCGGGTGATCTGTATTTCTCAAGGTGGCCACTTAAATGTTCTCTCTCAGTTACTAGAGTCTAGAAGCCCATTCCTCTTAGGATCACTTTCCCCGTACACACAGCCCTTTCTGGTAGGACTTAAATGGGCTCTTGGCTGGGACTTTCTCGTGTGCCCATCATCTGGTCAAGAGCTAGCACTCATGTGTCCTTTGTCATGGTAAATTCTGGGAGTCTAGACTATTCTCCGGAGAAGGCAATGGCACCCCAGTCCAGTGCTCTTGCCTGGAAAATCCCATGGATGGAGGAGCCTGGTAGGCTGCAGTCCATTGGGTCGCTGAGGGTCGGACATGACTGAGTGACTTCACTTTCACTTTTCACTTTCATGCACTGGAGAAGGAAATGGCAACCCACTCCAGTGTTGTTGCCTGGAGAATCCCAGGGACGGGGAAGCCTGGTGGGCTGCCATCTATGGGGTCGCACAGAGTCGGACACGACTGCGTGACTTAGCTGTAGCAGAAGCAGACTATTCTCGGGCTTCCCTGGTAGCTCAGCTGGTAAAGAATCCACCTGTAAGGAAGGAGACCTCGGTTGAATTACTGGGTTGGGAAGATCCCCTGAAGAAGGGATAGGCTACCCACTCCAGTATTCTTTCCTGGAGAATCCCCATGGACAGAGGAGAGAATCCCTGTGGACAGAGGAGCATGGTAGGCTGCAGTCCCTCGGGTGACAAAGAGTCAGACATGACTGAGAAACTAAGCTCAGCACAGACCATTCTCAACTCAGCATTTTCTTCCTGCTTGTCCGTTAGAGCAGCCAGTCTTCTACCTTGGGTAGAAGTGGGTGTGAGTCTGCATCCCACAGTTTAAGGGGGCAAAGGTCAAGATCACTGCATGGTCTTATTAAACTCTGCAGCAGGCAAAGAGGTGGATAACCACGCCCCCTTTCCTCTTTACCATAAAGATCTTGGGGAAGCAGTTTGCAGCACACCAGCAATTCTCTCTGAAAAAAATATTTTCTAATCTCCAGTATTTCTTTGGACTCTTCCAGTTTTATAGACTGTAAGTTGGCAATTAACCAACAGTTGTAAAACCAAGCTGTCCACCCCCTTGAAAAGTCCTGTGTAGGTAGCCTGGCACCTCACTTCAGAATACTGGAGTAGTTTTCACCTCTCCTTTTTGAACTCATGTAAAATTTAGGTAAAGAGTTCCAGGTTAAAGTCTTATAACTACAAATAGTGCTCTGCAGAAGATTAAAGCAAGGTTATGTGATAGAATTGGTGGATAGTTTCTTCAGAGTGGATGGTTCAGGAAGGTTTTGGACAGAAAAGGATGAACCATGAAAAGATCAGAGAAAAAGTAGCATTTTGAACAGAGAGAAGGGCTGGTAACGAAGATCCTAAGGCAGGAAAAAATGACTTGAGAATGGCCACAGAAGAGAAAGAAGGAGGGTGTGGATGGAGTGTGTGGATGAGGGGGAGAGATGAAGTCAGAGAAGTGGTCAGGGGTCAAGA
The DNA here is from genome assembly GCA_006408695.1 of Aepyceros melampus. Lineage (NCBI taxonomy): Eukaryota > Metazoa > Chordata > Mammalia > Artiodactyla > Bovidae > Aepyceros > Aepyceros melampus. The sequence continues at coordinate 232,508 of SJXQ01007020.1, read as the reverse complement.
CTTCTGCAATTATAATCCAGGAAAAGAAGGGTTTTTAGTTGATGGATTGGGAGCAAGAGAAAAAGAGGAATCAAAGCTAACTCCTCAATATCACCAACTGAATCCATGTTAGTCTTTATAAAAACAAAGGAAAAATAGAAAAGCCAGGTTGACAACATATGGCGACTGGATTATCAGGTTCAAATGTTCACTTTTTGAAGAGTAAACATTTTATTCAGTTCTTCAAAGAATTTAAATTCATTCCATTTCCTGGGTTTCTTCCTTTGCCACCATAACAGCTGTTCTGGTTAAGAGTTTTGCCTTATTATGAGCTTAAATTTCAGCCTTCATTGAGAAGATAAGGGGTTACGGAGTCCTCATGCTTTAAAATGACTGGAAACTCTGTAATCATCAACAAGTAACTCCAAGAGAGAAATAAGGAAATTCATTCTAGAATCCTAAGACGTGGGAGCTCAGACAAGGGCTGTGAACATTCTCAGAGGATCTATGCTTTCTCCAGAGGTGAACCTTGAGACAGGAAACATCAGTAAGAGGATTACAAATATATATTCACAAATGTATAATCACAATAATGTGATCTGGAGGCAAGGTTATGGAGGAAAGCGATGGAGATAAAGGAACTGAGTTAAATTTACAGTAAGAAATGAAATTGTGATGAGTGAAGCGGAAGTTATGATTTCATGGCTTCAAGACAGAATCTTTGTTTTCTCCTAGTTTGTCAGTAAGTAGCCAAATGAAGAACTTGGGAAGTTCACGGGACCTGAAGAAGAGATGGAAAGCAAAAATATTAGATGTTAAAACACTAACATGGTTTAGGGCATGGTTTTTAAGAGCATGGACTATAGACCTAAACTGCCTGGGTTAAGGCTGATTTCTAAGAAGTTGTATGACCAGCAAGTCATTCTCTCCTTTGTGCCTCAATTTCTTAACCCGTGAATGAGAATGATAATGCTCCAGATTTCTTAGAATTGTAAATGTGTATATGGAGTATTTAGAATATGGCCTGCAATGTATGAGCAGGATTAAACATAGTAGTTAGGGATTCCTGGGATAATACTGAGATGGTTTCCCCAGGAACACTTGCAAAAATGAGACTGGTGGAATATAGTTCCATTTTCTTTGATAGATGTTATCAGTATAGGCAACCTGTATAGATGATTTATATAGCACCAGCATTTCTGAGATGAATTCCATCAGAAGTGAGGCTCACACATGGTAGTGGACGATAAAAGCCTCAAATAGGATTATGTTAGCCTAGGAACACAGAGACAGACAGAAAGAGACGGATCTGCAAAGTGAGGAGGTCTTGGATAGACCAGTGAAAGCCCAGCTGGAGAGGAACAAAGAGGAGTCAAATGGACAGGTTCAGGGTAAGGAGAAGAGAAAGATGAAATCATTCAAAACGTAGATGATAAGGCAGTGACTACATTAAATAAATACATAAGTAGGTAGCTAGCTAGCTAAAAGATTCAATTCTTTTAAGAGCTGCTGCTAAGTGAAATGAATCATTTTTGGCTACAGATGCAAATATGAGAAAAAAAGAGAAATGATGTGTTGAAACTAACAGATTGCTCACTTCAAAAAGATGACATGTGTTATAGCGTCACCCACTGAGAGAGGAGCCAGACCCTTGGGAAGTCACTTCTATCGGTTCTCAAAAACATTCATGGGGATTTGAAGGGTTAATGTGGAAAAGGGTGTTATTAGTGACAGGAGGCTTTGGTACTCTTCCTAGTACCCAAGGCACAGACCAAACATGCTGCTCCAAGCGTAAGGCTGTGCTAGTAAAATGGAAAGAAATGACTCAGTTGTGTCTGCCACATCTTTGTGTGCTCAGTTTAAACGGATTCAAGTGAAAAATCCTGGCTGATCAGCTTTCACAGCTGCTTTGCTATGGGGAGCAGCTGCTGCTGGTGCTAAGTGAAATACTCACATGGGATGCCAACAGGCAGAGTGTAATTCAGGGCCGGGTACAGACATGAGACTCAAGGGCAGAGAGTGGTAAGTGTAGTGGGAAATGGTATTTCACATTTCTGAACTGATACCTTTCTAATTTAATGATTAGTTTTTTTTAATTAATTTTTATTTTTTAGTTTGTTTTGCTTTACAATACTGTATTCGTTTTGCTACACATTGACATGGATCAGCCACGAGTGTACATGAACTCCCAATCCCGACCCCCACCTCCCTCTCCCCCCCCCCACACCTTCTCTCTGGATTATCCCCGTGCATCAGTCCCAAGCATCCTGCATCCTGCATCAAACCTAGACCGGCAGTTCGTTTCACTTATGATATCATACATGTTACACTGCCACTCTCCCAAATCGAGGTATAAGTGACATATATTAGTTTCAGGGATACAGCATGATGATTTGATATATGTAGATACTGAAATAAGTCTAATTAACATTGTTGCTATATATAGCTACAGACATTTTCTTTCTTGTAATGAGAATTTTTAAGATTTATTCTTTAACAATCTCAAATATGCAATACAGTATTCTTAACTAGTTACCAGGCTATACATTAAATCACCATGACATTCATTTTATACCTGGAATTTTTTACCTTTTGACTCGCTTCACCCATTCTGATCACCCTTTATCCATCCTCTCCCTCNATTTATTCTTTAACAATCTCAAATATGCAATACAGTATTCTTAACTAGTTACCAGGCTATACATTAAATCACCATGACATTCATTTTATACCTGGAATTTTTTACCTTTTGACTCGCTTCACCCATTCTGATCACCCTTTATCCATCCTCTCCCTCTGGAAAGCACCTATCTGTTCTCACCTATCAAAGAGCTTGGCTTTGTTTGATTTAAGATTCCGCAAATAAGAGTGATCATACAATATCTGTCTTCCTCTCTGTGGCTTATTCCACGTAGCATAATACCCTCAAGGTTGAAAGGATACCTTTTTTTAAAGCCAAGAATAGGGAAGCAGAGATGATGGAACTTTTCTGAAAGCACTTTGTCAACAAGTAACAAGACACATCACGCTTGCCTGACTTTCTGCTTGCTTCCACTGGGGCCTGGGTTTTCAGGATTATTTAAGTTCTAGTACGTAGTCAGCTATAGGTAAAGCAATGTCATGCATACAACTACATTAAGCAAAATAGGACTCAAATTTTAACCAAGGATAAGACAGAACTACAGGAAGGAGCCAGAGAAAGGTTGGCCAATGTTGAAATCATCACTATGAGGCTCGCAGTTGTTATCCAGATGACTGATAGTTTCAAGATATCTGGATTTCCCTCCTAGGCTCTTGAAGCCAGAACTGGGTTTAGGAGTGGAGACAAATTTAAAAGATAAAGGGGAACAGGGTAATAGTGGACATGGAATGAGCTACTGTGTGTCTAGGGAGGCTGAATGTTCAATAAGAACAGGAAAGAGATAAAGATCAAAACATCATATCTGAGCTTCAGGGGGAGAGAAAAATCCAGCATCAGAAGTGATGGATGTGTCACTGGGAGGAAGGGCAAAGGCAGAAGAATGGGAGGGCTGGTGATGGATGGCTTGCTGAATGAGGGAGCCTGGAAATGTCTTCAGGGTCAAGGGAAGGGGAGAGAGCATTCTGGAACAGTTATAGCTAAACACACAACTGAAGGAAGTTCATAAAGCGTATACCATGGTTTGGGATTTGTCTTCAGCAAACTCAGACCAGGAAGACAGCCAGAAAGAGCTTTTGAGGATTCCTAAGATAGCAAGATCAAGAGGCAAAGATAAGGTGAAAAATCAAGACGGCATCTTATTCTTTTAAAAATTGTATCCTTGGATTTAAATTTGTGCTTACTGAACTACAAAGAATTTTAAAAGTTAGCAAAGCCTTCAAAACTTTAGTGGGTATCATCTAGATTTTCTCTATCTCTCCACAAACAATTATATAAGGGGTAATTTAAAATATACATTTAGAACAGATTTGGATATTAATATATTATAGGAGACAATGTGGTCAGCAGGAAATGTTTTCTCTTTACTGGAGCACCTTTAGCTTTACAAGACATTCCAATTTCTTTTTTAAAAGGCTCCAGAGGAAATATACGCTACTGTGCAAAATGAGTGAAGGTAAAACGAATCTGAAAAGTAGAAGTAAAGGGGTGGACATGGAGTATACACCCTGGAGTACTGTAACCCAGGACTTCTCCAGGTCTCCAATTTTGTTTCACATAGGACCTGGGCAGCCTGGGGCCAGATCTTCCTATCAGGGGAAGGAAAGAAAAGTGAAATGGAATATAGGAAAGCTGAAATCAAAAACTGATTTTTAAAACCTCCTGTTTTGCTTAGACTGATGCAATGTCAAAGACTCGGTCTCCTAAGCATTAAGAACAGTTTCTGAGCAATGCCATTCCTTAGGCATAATACAAAACCCAACATTGAATCTAGTCCCTATCCTCTGATTTTTTGATTTATAATACATAATTAATCCCAGATTCCTCAAATCAAAATATGCAACATGATTTATGAATATTAAATTTTAAGACATTAGCAAATACTATTTTCTACAGTATCAGAAATCTTTGGGAAAAAAATTAGATCCCTATGAAGTATATTATCTTGTTAATATGGAAAAACAAGATGCTCTGATAATAAGACCCACATGCTGTTTACTCAAAATATCATCCTGACACAGGTTAAGAAGTCTTTCCATAAAAACTCAGTGTCAAGTTGGAAAAAAAGAAAAGGATTACCGAGCTCAGCTGTGCTTTAAAGACACTGACTTACTGACCTCCTGAAGGGATTTTTTCATAGAGAAGACTTAGCTGACCAGGGAATTACTGTTCATGTTAATGTAGTGGGTGCATAGATGTTTTCTCCAAGCAAGTACTTTATTTAACACAACAGGAGAGGATGCTATTTTCTCTAAAAGTTCCAGAATATAAGCTTACTTACTAGAGAGAGACTAAATAAAAGATTGTTTAAAGATATATGAAACATTTTAGAAAGACTTTGCTCAAAATGAATACTATGAATCAGAACGGTTACATGTCAGATTTTTTTCTTACTATCATTCACTATATTGTCCTTTTGTATCAACTTTTGTTGATAAGTACATCAACTTTTGTTAGGTCTGTCGATACTAGTATTTCATAATGCCTACCAGTTTATTTTTATCTTTTTCCCCTCAACATTCCCATGTACACAATGTAGGTATCTTCCATTCTGGAAAGAATTACGTAGAGCTGTGCTTCTCAGACTGTGCACATTGAAGGATCAGACTTTTTGATTTTTTTTTTTAATTCTCAATCTATTGTAAATTAATTCTATCATACATCAATGGAAATGAATTACTAACAAAATGAAATTAATACAACAAAAGTGTATAGACATGTCACATTTTTATTATTAAACTGTACTAATATTTTCCTGTTAAGTGACTATAAAGATTTTAAATGCTGACTCCAAATGTTTCCATTTATCTCATTAGAGACTATTATGCGAAGAGTTGACTCATTGGAAAAGACCCTGATGCTGGGAGGGATTGAGGGCAGGAGGAGAAGGGGACGACAGAGGATGAGGTGGCTGGATGGCATCACCGACTCGATGGACGTGAGTCTGAGTGAACTCTGCGAGTTGGTGAGGGACAGGGAGGCCTGATGTGCTGCGATTCATGGGGTCGCAAAGAGTTGGACACGACTGAGCGACTGAACTGAACTGAACTGAACAGTTTTTATATCAGCACTGGTCTCCATAATATTTTCCTGTTAAGTGACTATAAAGATTTTAAATGCTGACTCCAAATGTTTCCATTTATCTCATTAGAGACTATTATGCGAAGAGTTGACTCATTGGAAAAGACCCTGATGCTGGGAGGGATTGAGGGCAGGAGGAGAAGGGGACGACAGAGGATGAGGTGGCTGGATGGCATCACCGACTCGATGGACGTGATCTGAGTGAACTCTGCGAGTTGGTGAGGGACAGGGAGGCCTGATGTGCTGCGATTCATGGGGTCGCAAAGAGTTGGACACGACTGAGCGACTGAACTGAACTGAACTGAACAGTTTTTATATCAGCACTGGTCTCCATGGTTTGCTATTTGAGTTGCACTGATTTGGAGGGTTCAGATTAACCAAAACTATCAGGATCGCCCATCGTACAGAGTCACTGAGTCACAAGGATCCTACTCTATGTAGTAGCTACCGACATAAACAATAGCTGTTATTTACATAGCATGTTTTTCCTTCCTGAAGTGTTTGCATGTTCACACTCCCATTTATCTTCAGGACAGACTATGTGGCAAGCAGATGAAAGTTCATCACTTTATCAGCAAGAGGCCAACATATCTTAATCATGGAAGTGCATGTAGTTAAATGCATATGTTTTAGCCTACTATTTTCTAATACTATACTATAAAAATCTGACTTGAACACTCCTTATGCAAACCACACAGGTAACTGAATTACTTATCTTTTCATTCAATTAAAAAAACATTTACTAAGTGCTCATATGTGCCATGTGCTGTGCTTGGCCTCATATGTGAGTAATATGAGAAAGGGAATGTTTCTTTCATTCGAGGAGGGCAGATGGTACAGACAATCAGTAAGTTTAGTGCAAGGCCTGATGAGATAGAGGCACTGAATAAGTACTAAACCAAGTGCTGTACGTATTGAGAGAAGAGGCAGGTTATTTTCACCTGGAGAAAGCAGCCCTGGGGATTGGTCTCGATGTAGAGTAGTGTAGTTGCTGGCACTGCTGAACTGGACTTTTGATGAGGAGGTAGCAGAACATGAACAAAGTCACAGAAGCAGGAAAAACAAGGAGAACCTGGAAACCAGTTCATCCTAGTTCAGACTCTGGGTATGTAAGGATGACTTCTGGGGAACAAAGCTGGAACAGAAGATGTGTGCTAAACCATGGAAAGGTGCGCCAGGAAGTTGAGGAGTCTGGGTCCCTTTTCATTCTTGCAGGTAGAGTGCCTTGCTGAATGGAGCTCCTCTGCTCTCAACCCTACTCACTTTGATTTATGACCTACACAGTCCATAGAAGGCAATCTTAATGACACAAAGATTAGCATAAGATAGATATTACAGAAGATATTTGGAGGAAAACATAAAAAAAGAATTACATTGCACAATACACAGAACTTAACAAAAGTCCTGATTAAACATTTATATCCTTTTCAAATATACACCAGATTTCTTACTGGCTATCAAGATAACATACCTTTTAACTTCCTCTTCTCTCAGACCCATTAAAATCTCTTTTCTTTTGTAATCTTATATCTCCATATTCCTCATCCCATTCCATAAACAAGAGACTATCATTATTTCCCTTCAAATCTTTATAGGGAAAGTCTAAATAATATTAAGGTCTCTTTTTCTTTTTCTCTTTCTCTAACTTGAATGGAGACACACAGATATTTATTAGATGATTGTTGGCACTGAAATAGTTACGTGCTTTAACATGGGAGGCCAGTGGCAAGCAGAGGAAGCTGCCTGAGTGTGAAGAAGCGAAGAGAAATAAGATGACAGAAAACACAAGATGCTTGAGAGAAAGAATAACGCTTGAGCGTGGCCTTCAGGCCCACTTTTAGCTCCACATCTACTTGGATTCTTTTTCTTAGCTATATACACAATGATCCTTTATAGCCTTGCAATACACCTCTATTTAATTTAGCTACATGAGTTATTTTATTATGAAGATGTGCCACTCTGGTTGTAAAAGAAGAGGAAAGTTCATTAATCACCTTTAAAAAAACACTCAAGTTACACACAGCATAACGGAGATCAGGTATTAACTGACAAGAATAATCTAGGCTGATCTTTCTCTCCTTTGTCTTAGTGAGGCAGAGGCTGGACAAACGGAGGTTTTCTGTTTGTGTTTTTGGCCACACTGCATACTGTGTCAGGAGAAGGCGATGGCACCCCACTCCAGTACTCTTGCTGGAAATCCCATGGGTGGAGGAGCCTGGTGGGCTGCAGTCCATGCGGTTGCTAAGAGTCAGACATGACTGAGCGACTTCCCTTTCACTTTTCCCTTTCATGCATTGGAGAAGGAAATGGCAACCCACTCCAGTGTTCTTGCCTGGAGAATCCCAGGGACTGGGGAGCCTGGTGGGCTGCCGTCTGTGGGGTCACACAGAGTCGGACACGACTGAAGTGACTTAGCAGCAGCACACTGTGTAAGATCTTAGTTTCTTGGGCCAGGGATTGAACCTGTGCCCTCTGCAGTGTAAATGTGGAGTCTTAGATGGCACCCCACTCCAGTACTCTTGCTGGAAATCCCATGGGTGGAGGAGCCTGGTGGGCTGCAGTCCATGCGGTTGCTAAGAGTCAGACATGACTGAGCGACTTCCCTTTCACTTTTCCCTTTCATGCATTGGAGAAGGAAATGCAACCCACTCCAGTGTTCTTGCCTGGAGAATCCCAGGGACTGGGGAGCCTGGTGGGCTGCCGTCTGTGGGGTCACACAGAGTCGGACACGACTGAAGTGACTTAGCAGCAGCACACTGTGTAAGATCTTAGTTTCTTGGGCCAGGGATTGAACCTGTGCCCTCTGCAGTGTAAATGTGGAGTCTTAACCACTGGACCATTAGCGAAGTCCCACACATAGAGTTTTAAGTTGCAAATTCTGGATGTTATATTTCCTAATAAAAGGAAACTGATGGAGAGGAAATACTCTGATAACAATGGCATTAGCATGGTGGATGCACGTACTGCTTTGCAGCTCCCCCAAATGCCCCCATTTTATGAAACAGAATGGTGAAGAAAACCTAATTAAAAATGTTACAGTTACATTAATCCAGACATGGAATTTAGAATTAAAGTGAAACCTACTATTTTCTTTTCAAATGAAGTAAAAATATAAACCTGACAGGTACATGATAAAAATCACAGAATACCAACCTTGCAAATGGTCACCAGCTTTGCAAGTTGACGTATGGGACGTATCCCGTATACTCAGCATAGAGATTCTTCCCACCAGCCACACTATATCATCATCTGTATTGCCACCTTTGGCCATGAAGGACACCAATAAATACGGCACCCTCAGGAAAGCATGATCAGGTTTCATGGACAAACTATCAAGAGAAGAAATAAAGTCACCAGCATGGGACAGAACAGGCTCTAGTTTTCAGAACATTGCATTTTATGATTAAACAGGGCTGGTAGCTAATAAAATTCAGTGATTATGACATGATTTCCCCAACTATACTTAAGGTAATTCCAAGGTTACCCAAACCAAATATTTTAATGAATTAACAAAGACCAGAAGGCATTTCTAGATTTCCCAGCTGTAACAGTTCTAAAATATAACTATTACATTCAGCTCAACAGAACAGTAAAGCAAAAACGCTTATTGCTGGTGACATACCAGGGAACCCTTAAAATTGCTTTATGGCCTTTGGTAATGAAGTGGACAGCAGTGTAACAATATATAATGAGATGAGTTTAGTTTTATGTCCTGAGAACAATCTGCTTTACCCTTACAGTTCAATTCTTTACACTGTTTCTGTTTTAAGTAATTACGGAAGATAGCTGGCAAGTGACAGCTAAAACCACTATAGCAAATGGCCTATGTTGTAGTGTTGAAGTCTACCTGAGCACTATTATCTGAGATTTCTAGGGAATTTAGTGTAAGTGAAGGTGTCACGTGAAACAAATGTCTCCTGACTTGCACTAGACTTAAAAGCATCTCCTTCAGGCAAGACGTTCTCAAGTTTGTGGCCAGTGGTGTTTTTCCAAAGGGTTGCACACATAATACTGGTGATACCTGAGCTGGTATTAGAAGGTACAGGAAAGATTGTACTTTGTTTTAATAGTTATATTTTTATTTGGAGATTAGTACCTGAAAATAAAGACCCCATCAAATCCCTGATTTCATGGATAATGTGGCTTGAGATGGGTGAGTTTAAAAAGTTCACATAAAGAAAAATATTAAACAAATAGTATAAGTGGTAGGTGGTAAAAAAGGCAGAAACTTTGGATGTTGGTATGTGGTAGGTGGTCTCCAAATTGGTTCCATGGGCCTCAACACCTGGTGTTCATGCCTTTGTATAATCCCCTGCACTGAGTAGGGCTGACATATAACCACATAGGCTACTGTGGAAATGAAGGAGTGTAACTTCCGAGACTAGGGCACAAGTCATTAAGGCTTCACTTTGATTGTTAATTCTGAGGGGAGTCAACTGCCAGGCCATGAAAAGCAGCTGAGTCCGCTGGGCCAAATAACTGAGGCCTCCTGCGAATAGCCAGCAAGGAACTGAGTCCACTTGCCCATAGCCACGTGAATGCCCTGGCATCCTGACTGCCACCTCTAAAGATATCTGGGATCAGAACTATCTTATCTAAGCCACACCCGAATTGCTGACCCACAGGAACTGCATGAGATAATACACACTTATTTTTTTAAGATGCTAAATTTGGGGGTATTTTGTACATGACATTAGATTAACAATAGATAAAGAACATCGTGGCCATGACCAGGGCATCCTTGCTCAGATATATCTTTATCTTTTGTCTGAAACTTCCGTTACATAGAGCTGAAGTGAGATTTAACAAAAAGTCCACATCTTGCTCCTGCTTTTGCTGACAAAGTGTTTACTATCACTTACTCCAGACAATGAGAGGGTTATAGGCTTTTAATAAAAGCAGACTCTCTAGCCGAGAGAAATCTAGTGGCTTCCAATGGCAGGATAGTTTGAGAAGACGTGATCTGAGCTTCTGAATTCCATACGTTAAATGACCTCCTGTTTCTCTTCCCCTTCTAAAAGGGTCTCAAAGCAGCTGCCATCTCTAAGCTCTACCTTCATGTCAGATTTTATAGTTTTCCTGGGCACCTAAGTGAGCCTGTGGTAAATTGATAGTCACTATTATAGCTGTTATTTAAAGCTTTTTAAAATGACAACTTCAAAAATAGTGTTTAGGTATTTTTCATATTAATTAACTTTCTCTTCATGGCAACAGGAGATTGCTTTATAAATTCCTTAAAACCTTAATCCAACTTCTTAGCTTCGCTCAGAGAACTTGCTGGGAAGACTCCTATGATCTTGCTATTCCCTCAGATGAGAGTACATAGAGCTAGTTTAAAGAGCATAGATACACGGAGGAGAATTCCTTTATTTTCTGTACTTACTCATATAGTCTCACTTTTTTGTTTCTCAATTATTTCCCATCACCCATAGAACTTTCTTATTAGGTCTCGGGCATGCATGTTGAAAATTAATTTGGGTTCCACTGGGTTCTGCTACTTCTGCTGCATCAGCATTTCCATAATTACAACCCACCACTGGCTGTCTCCCAGATGACTGCTAAAATTATATGTCATGGGATTTAACTACAGACCAGATCATGGTGTTTTTTAATCTTCACTAGAATTCCTTCCAAATAACTAAAGAACTAATCACCCTAGCTCTTTTTTTCCCCCTGTTTTTTGGTCTCTGGTTTGGGCCTTTTGAACACTTCTTTTCAACAGAAGTTAGTCTATATTTTCAGTTTGCTTTTGGTTCATGGTTCTGGGAAAAAGGAACAGGGTTTGTGTTTCTCCATAACCCCATCACAAGAGTATCTGTGAACCAGTTTCACTAATAATTTTAGTCACAGACACATTATCTGTCATATAATATTCTTGTCTGAAAAATTCCACAGACAGAGGAGCCTGGCAGCTTACAGACCATGGGGTCACAAAGAACTGGACATGATTGAGCAACTGAGCACACACACACACACACACATACTTCCTGAAAATCTATTTTGGTGACTACCTAGATCTTACACCATCACTTATTGATTCTAGCTCAGGAACCAAATTTTTTAGTACCTATATCACAAATAACCCAGATGAAAGTGAAAGCAATTACGGCCAGTGATGCAAACTAAATTTACCAGGAAGGCTAACTTCTAGTTCTGGTTCTCAATTTCAAACCACATGAGTGAGTCTCCTCACTCTTCAGAGGCCAGTCGTGCCATCTGTAAGACAGGAGGGTTGGAGTACATGAGCGAAGGTTGCCTCCAGCTCTACAGGCCTAGAGCCTCCGTAACCGTGATGGCAGCTCAAGACACCCACACTTGCTGTGGGCTCCAGCTCTCCAGTCACGTAGTCTTGGAATTCCTGCTCATTGGCCATTTTACTGTCAGTAGTTCTGCCTATAACTTTTCGTTGCTCTGTTTCTCTCAACCAGAAGAGAGGTTTGGTTCGGCTTTGTTGGTTTGGTTAGGCTTTGGGTTCCTCAGCCTCTGTTTCTCCCTCTACTATCTCCACAAGAGAAAGGGAACATGGTCGCGATTTGCTGCCTCTTGATGTGAATTATGTGCTTCTAGAATCTTTACGAAATAGATCTGAAAAAAACCTTCCAGGAAACTTGTCACATACAGTTATTCTTTATGTGCATACCAGTTCTTTCTGGATTGTTCCCTTTTAATGATTTGGTTGTTTACTGACTTTAGGTCTCCCCACCAGGAGGTACTCTCTATAAAAGCAGCACCTGTGTCTCCCATTTCCTGTTTCAGCCCCAGAATCCAGGTCACTGTTATACAAAACAATAATTATTCTTGTTTGTATCAACTTATATACTCAATATGCTAAATGAATTAATTGAACCAGAATCCCTTTCAAGGAAATTTGGCTTTTGATGGAAATATGCCCCCAAAGACATCAGAACTACTTAGAGATAGCAGCTGTTCAGAAAATACTTAATGTAGTCATATTAAGTAGTCTCCAGTACAATAAAGGCAGAAAATCAAAAAGAAAGAAACAAATTCCTAGACAGAGGAGTGTCCAATAAACCTCTAAATAGTTCACAGCTGTGTACCATGTGGTTTGACTGGATAAACAAACTTAAGAAGCACATTTGGGTTGGAGAATCCTGGCTGTAATTTTATTTTACCTCTCTTTCTGTGGTCAGACACAAGGTAACAATCTTAGGAGTGCTATTCTTAATAACTGTGCCATCTCAGGTTATGAACATTCCTCATTAATTTGAGTGCTATAAATAATAGAATTTCCAAATCTAAAGCTAACTTCATTTTTTAAGTGGTTGCAGTTTCTGAGAAGAAATACTAAATGAGAGGGAGGGAATACAAGTGAAATTTCAAAAAATTAAAATTCATGACTTAAGGATATCTTCTACTGTCATTTGGTTTAAAAGAAAGAATGAACTCTTCAATTTCAGTAATTAAACTATATCTGTGTATTTGACATTTTGAAATTCTTTATTATTATTTATTAATAAAAAGTCCTTTGAGATCATTATGCAAGAGGATACAAATATAAAAGATTAAAAGGACTGATAAAAGCTCCATTATATTTATTCTTTTCATATACACCTAAAATTTAAAGATATGACTTACTGAAAAATTATTCTGAAGTGTCTAATTTACAAAACTGACATGTCAAAGTGAGGTCATTTTGCAGCTTATTTCATGATAAGCACAAGTTATGACACTGATATCAGTAGAGTGGCACCATTAGTGTTTCTATTTCTATAACTAAAATTTTAGTTTAAAACTATCACAAGTAGAAGTTTAGGAGTATATTTTAATGTATCTTCTACTTTATTTAAAAAGCTACAACAGATATTTGATTGAATGGAATTGGCAATCAACATGCTTTTTTGATGAAAGTGAGGAGAATTTGGAGTTAATGAGATAAGAAAATCTAAGTAATGTTAATGAAAGTCAGCGACAGAAAGTAGAAAATCTAAGTAATGTTAATGAAAGTCAGTGACAGAAAGTAACAGTTAGTTTCTGTATAATACTTTAAATAAAGAAGATAACCTCAAATCCCTCTGTGGCACAAGACATATTTCATTTACCACAAAAACTTTATTTTTTAGAGCTCTTTCATACTTCAGTGTATAAAGCTATAAAAGCCACAGAATAAAAAAGAGAAAAGTAACCCCTAGTGAAACTATGTGCAGAGAATCACTGTTAATATTTGAGTATTTTATTTGTACTGTTTCTATATTTTTAAAAATATAGTTAAGATCATACAGAATGCACACACTTTTATACGCTAGCTTTGAGAAGAAAACTTAAAATTTAATTTTTCCTAATTATAAAAGTCATATGTTTGTTGTAGTATATTTCAAACATAAAAAATCGAAAGAGATAATAAGGTCTACCCAGAATGTCATTTCTTAGGGAACACTAGTTGGACCCAAACACGCGTCTGGATTTAATAATTGATGCAAGTGGCAATACAATCAGCAGGTAAAAGATGGACTTTTAAATAATGTTGAATAAACCAAAAGAAATACATGGGATTCATACCTCACCTGTACACCAAGACACATTTTGGTTAAATGAAAGATATAAATGTTAAAAAAAAAAAGCATAGAACAAAAATGGGAAAATTTCTTTATAATCTTAGGGAAGAAAAGACTTTTAAACTATGACTCAAAATTGAGCTATAATATAGATATGTATATTGTATGTATATTAATCTGCATGCATATTAAAACCTAAATATCTAAAACTTAAGAAAAGTCAAAAGAAAATTGGCAAACCAGAAATCAATATCTGTGATCACAGACAAAAAGCCAATCTCCCTAATATATACAGAGCTGGTAGAAATTAATAGAAAGAGTAACAACTCATTACGCATGCTTAGTCCCTTCAGTCTTGCGACCCTATGGACTGTAGCTTGCCAGGCTCCTCTGTCCATGGGATTCTCCAGGCAAGAATACTGGAGTAGGTTGCCATTTCCTTTTCCAGGGGATCTTCTTGACTCAAGAGTGGAACCCATGTCTCCTGTGACTCCTGAACTGCAGGCAGATTCTTTACCCACTGAGCCACACAAAAGAATGAAAAATATCTCTGTGATATGAAATGAATGAAAATAAATTTAAAAACCTAGGATAAATTTTAAGAAAAGCAAACTGCAGAAATTGAAGTTCTTGGTGAAATGTGGGTAGAAAGACTTGTAAGTGATTTTATATCCTATGGTTTTCATTCTGTAGATATTAATTTTGAGTAATCTCTAGCTTGGTTGGAATACATTTTCTAGAATTACTTTTTACAGATTTGTGGGCAATAAATTCCGTAAGATTTTAAAGTTTACACATCTGTGCATGTAGTTCTGTCATCATCATAGATTAAAGGCAATTTGGCTATGTAAAAATATCTGGAATTATAATTTCCTACTCAAATATTCAGATGTTTCATCTTCTTATTTTCTTCTGACATATAGCATAGAAATCTGACTGATTCATTTTTTTACTATATTTTAGGTTTCTTTTTTTTTTTAATTTCTGAGATTTTTAAAAGTTTTTATAATTAAAATTTGAGTTACACTTAGTCCAAGAATGAATTTCTTTTTCTGTGATTTTGCCTAGAACTGTGCTCCTGATCAGCACAGTGAGGTCATTTAGTTTTCTTTTGCCTCTAAAGGAAGTTTTTATGTTGTATATTTAGATACTTCTTCTCCAATAGTTCATCTTTTCTCCTAAGGAGCACATGATCTTATGATTAAATTTCTATTTGTATCATGTGTCTTCACCTGCACCCTCACATATTTTGATCTCCACATCAGGAATTCAATTTTGACATGTCATCAATCCTGTTCTTTATCAAATCCTAATGTGGATACAATTTTGGTATTATACCTTAAGATTTCTTGCAAGGTATGTGTATAACACTCATTGTAAACTACTAATCATCTAATAACTGGGACTGGATGCCATGATCTTAATTTTTAAATGTTGAGTTTTAAGCCATCTTTTTCACTCTCCTCTTTCACTTTCATCAAGAGGGTCTTTAGTTCCTCTTAGCTTTTCTGCCATAAGGGTGATGTCATCTACATATTTGAGATTACTGATATTTTTGAGGCATCTGGTCCCATCAGATCATGACAAATAGATGGGGAAGCAATGGAAACAGTGACAGACTTTATTTTCTTAGGCTTCAAAATCACTGCAGATGGTGACTGTAGCCATGAAACTGAAAGACACTTGCTCCTTGGAAGAAAAGCTATGACCAACCTAGACAGTGTATTAAAAAGCAGAGACATTACTTTGCTGAGAAAGGTCTACCTAGTAAAAGCTATGGTTTTTCCAATAGTCATGTATGGATGTGAGAGTGGGACCATAAAGAAAGCTGAATGCCAATGATTTGATATTTTTGAAATATGGTGTTGGAGAAGACTCTCAAGAGTCCCCTGGAGTGCAAGGTGATCAAGCCAGTCAATCCTAAAGGAAATTATTCATTCCTTGGATATGAATGTTCATTGGAGGACTGATACTGAAGCTCCAATACTTTGGCCACCTGATGTGAAGAACTGACTCATTAGAAAAGATCCTGATGTTGGGAAAGATTGAGGGCAGGAGGAGAAGGGGACAACAGAGGATGAGATGGTTGGATGGCTTCACTGACTTGATGGACATGAGTTTCAGTAAGCTCCGGGAGTTGGTGATAGACAGGGAAGCTTGGTGTGCTGCAGTCCATAGAGTTGCAAAGAGTCAGACACAACTGAGTGACTGAACTGAATAACTGGGAAAATATTTAAAATCCTGAAAGATGACGCTGTCAAAGTGCTGCACTCAATATGCTGGCAAATTTGGAAAACAGCAGTGCTATAGGACTGGAAAAGGTCAGTTTACATTCCAATACCCCAAAAAAGGCAATAGTAAAGAATGTTCAAACTACTAGACATTTGCCCTCATTTCACATGCTAGCATGATTATGCCCAAGATCCTTCAAGCTAGGCTTCATCAGTACATGAACTGAGAACTTCCAGATGTACAAGCTGGATTTAGGAAAGACAGAGGAGCCAGAGATCAAATTGCCAACATATGCTGAATTAGGGAGAAAGCAAGGGAATTCCAGAAAAATATCTACTGCTGCTTCACTGACTATGCCAAAGCCTTTAACTGTGTGGATCATAACAAACTGTGGACAATCCTTAAAGAGATGGGAATACGAGACCATCTTATCTGTCTCCTGAAAAATCTGTATGCAGGACAAGAAGCAATGGTTAGAACTGGACATGGAACAACTGACAGGTTCAAAATTGGGAAAGGAGTATGTCGAGGCTGTGTACTGTCTCTCTGCTTATTTAACCTAAATGCAGAATACATCATGCAAAATGCCAGGCTAGATGACTCACAAGTTGGAATCAAGATTACTAAGAAAAATTCCAACAACTACAGATATGCAGATGATACAACTCTAATGGCAGAAAACGAAGAGGAACCAAAGAGCCTCCTGATGAGCATGAAAGAGGAGAGTGAAAAGGCTGGTTTAAAACTCAGCCTTCCAAAAACTAAGATCATGGCATCTGGTCCCATCATTTCATGGTAAATAGATGGGGAAAAATTGGAAACAGTGATAGACTTCATTTTCTTGGGTTCAAAATTACTGCAGATGGTACTTACTGCAGCCATGAAATTAAAAGATGTTTGCTCCTTGGAAGAAAAGCTATGACATATTTAGTGTATTAAAAAGTAGAGACATCACTTTACTGACAAAGATCTATAGAGCCAAAGCTATGGTTCTTCCAGTAGTGAGAGTTGGACCATAAAGAAGGCTAAGCACCAAAGAATTGATGCTTTTGAAATGTGGTGCTGGGGAAAAAACCTTGAGAGTCCCATGGAGGCAAAGAGACCAAACCAGTAAATCCTAAAGAAAATCAACCTTTAATATTCATTAACCTGATGTGAAAAGCCAACCCACTGGAAGAGACCCTGATGCTGGGGAAGATTGAGGGCAAGAAGGGAAGGGGGCAACAGAGGATGAGATGGTTGGATGGCATCATTGACTCAATGGACATGAATCTGAGCAGACTCAGATAGTGAAGGTCAGGGAAGTGTAGCATGCTGTAGTCCTTGGGGTTGCAATGAGTCAGACATGACTTAGTCACTGAACAACAATATTTAAAAATAGAACAACAGGAAGAATGAGGTAGTAGAATACAAACAGATGCTATTTAAATTACTTAAGATGAGGTGAGAAAGTAATAAAACCTTTAAATATTGTTTCACTTAGAAACCAATATGAACCCCTTGAGATGATATGAAAGTCACACTTTTATAGGAGAGGAGACTGAGAGAACACAGGTTTTCGTTTAAGATCATATGACCAGTAGATGAAGGCAGTAGGAATTAAAATCTGATGACTCTAGAACTGGGCCATTGTTTGCTGGAAGGAGTTTTGCAGGGTTACTTTAAGGAAATCCTTCCTATGTAATTGTCTATAAATTCTCCAGATCTCTTGTGTAAACCTTCCTATGTGCCTGACGGTGCTGGCATAATGTACATCAAATAGGAGAACAAAGGAATTATGGTACTCAAAGCAAATCCTGGCACAGATAGTTCAGGCAAGAAACCAATCTTGCATAGTCATGCAAAGATGCTACCTTGGGTTGTGCATAATGATTCTAGGATACTGCAAGAGGAATCCAAATGAAAAAAAAATACTGTTTGTGTGATGAAATAGGAAACATTTTGTGGTGGAGTCCCTGGTGGCTGAGATGGTAAAGAATCTACCTCCAGTGTGGGGCTCTTGGGTTTGATCCCTGGGTCGGGAAGATCCCCTGAAGAAGGGAATGGCAACACACTGTAGTACTCTTGCCTGGGAAATCTCACGGACAGAGGAGCCTGGAGGGCTACAGTCCATGGGTTGCAAAGAGTCAGACACGACTGAGTGACTAACAATTTCACACTTTCATAAAGGAGAATGTTGACATCTATCAAGGTCCCGTTAAAGTCCAGCACTCTCAGTGAAGCCTTTCCTGCCAGCCCAAATCATCATTTTCTTCTCTGCTTTCAATTATATTTACTTTGTTAATGTCTCTTTTTCACATCCTATCATACATAATCTTGTTAAACTTTTTCAAGTGTTCAATTTTGTTAAACTTATTCAACTACTGAATAACCAAGCTTCTTGAGGGACAGATATTCTGTCTTATCTTTCTTTATATCATACTACTAGGGCATGGTCCTTGGCTTATGCAGAACCACCCAGAAGTTTAAATGCACTGAAGCTATATAGAATAGTAAGTGATCATAATAACTTTGAAGAATGACTACTGCAGGGTTCACAAGCTATAGTTTTTCCCTATCATGATACAACTGAAGAGCCAAAGTTTAAAATTTTATCAATCAAAATAGAGGGATTTATATACAGAATCTAGAAAAATGGTACAGAAGAATTTATTCTTCAATAAGAAGAATTGGGGCAACAGTGGAGAAACAGACATAGAGAATAGACTTATGGACATGATGAGAGGGGAGGAGAGGGTGAGATGTACGGAAAGACTAACATGGAAACTTACATTCAGTTCAGTTCAGTCACTCAGTCGTATCCAACTCTTTGCGACTCCATGGACTGCAGCATACCAGGCTTCCCTGTCACCAACTCCCAGAGTTTACCCAAACTCATGTCCACTTAGTCAGTGATGCCATCCAACCATCTCATCTTCTGTCATCCCTTTCTTCTCCCACCTTTAATCTTTCCCAACATCAGGGTCTTTTCAAATGACTCAGTTCTTCTCCATCAGGTGGCCAAAGTTTTGGAGTTGCAGCTTCAGCATCAGTCCTTTCAATGAACACCCAAGGACTGATCTCCTTTAGGATGGACTGGTAGGATCTCCTTGCAGTCCAAGTGACTCTCAGGAGTCTTCTCCAATACCACAGTTTAAAGCATCTATTCTTCAGTGCTCGGCTTTCTTTATAGTCCAACTGTCACATGCATACATGACTACTGGAAACACCATAGCTTTGACTAGACAGACCTTTGTTGGCAAAGTGATGTCTCTGCTTTTTAATATGCTGTCTAGATTGCTCATAACTTTTCTTCCAAGGAGTAAGAGTCTTTTAATTACATGGCTGCAGTTACCATCTGCTGTGACTTTGGAACCCCCAAAATAAAGTCTGACACTCTTTCTACTGTTTCCCCATCTATTTCTCATGAAGTGATGACCCCATATGCCATGATCTTAGTTTTCTGAATGTTGAGTCTTAAGCCAATTGTTTTACTCTTCTCTTTCACTTTCATCAAGAAGCTCTTTAGTTCTTCTTTGCTTTCTGCTATAAGTGTGGTGTCATCTGCATATCGGAGGTTATTGATATTTCTCCCAGCAACCTTGATTCCAGCTTGTGCTTCATCCAGCCCAGGGCTTCTCATGATGTACTCTGCATAGAAGTTAAATAAGCAGGGTGACAATATACAGCCTTGACGTACTCCTTTCCCGATTTGGAACCAGTCTATTGCTCAATGTCCAGTTCTAACTATTGCTTCCTGACATGCATACAGATTTCTCAAGAGGCAGGTCAGGTGGTCTGGTATTCCCATCTCTTTCAGAATTTTCCACAGTTTATTGTGATCCACACAGTCAAAGGCTTTGGTATGTTTTTCTGGAACTCTCTTGCTTTTTCAATGATTCAGTGGATGTTGGCAATTTGATCTCTGATTTCTCTGCCTTTTCTAAAACCAGTTTGAACATCTGGAAGTCCACAGTTCATGAACTGTTGAAGCCTGGTTTGGAGAATTTTGAGATTTACTTTACCAGTGCGTGAGATGAGTGCAATTGTGAGGTAGTTTGAGCATTCTTTGGCATTGCCTTTCTTTGTTTTATTTTTTTAATTTTATTTTTTAATTAATTTTTATTTTTTAGTTTGTTTTGCTTTACAATACTGTATTCGTTTTGCTATACATTGACATGAATCAGCCACGAGTGTACATGAACTCCCAATCCCGATCCCCCCCTCCCCTCTCCCGCCCCACACCATCTCTCTGGATTATCCCTGTGCATCAGTACTATATTTGACTGCTTGGTCCAGATATTAATTTCTGAATCACGAAAAATTCCATATTTTATGTGTGAAAATTTTATACAAATATTAAATGTTCATACATGAATACTTGAGACTTTATATTTCATATGAGAAAATCTGTCCCCAGGTTTTCAAATGTGGAATATACAGGTTCCATATTTCATATTGGGGAAGCTTCATGCAAATTTTCTTGGGTGAAATATAGAGACATTCATACTCAAGTATGAAAATCACTTTCATATATGAAATAGACAATTCCACATTTCTTGTGGGAAAATTGATGCCAAGTCTTTCTAATGTTAAATATACAGCATTCTGTATCTTATGAAGGAAAGTTGGCACACAGATTTTCAAGTGAGAAATATGAAAAATTCCATATTTATTTCATGTTACAAAATGTGACCATGTTTATACCCAATTCGATGTGAGATACAAGAATTTGATATTTCATGGTAAAAAAATTCTGTGCTTGCATTTTAAATGCCAAAGTAGAGACATCCATATTTCATTTAATAAAACCATTGCCCAGATTTTCATTTGTGAAATATAGAGAACTGAATATTTCATGTTGGAAAATCATGACTCAGATTTTCCTAAATGTAATATAGAAAATTCATTATTTCATGGATTCAATCTCTGCCAAGATTTCATGTTACAAAATGTGACCATGTTTATACCCAATTCGATGTGAGATACAAGAATTTGATATTTCATGGTAAAAAAATTCTGTGCTTGCATTTTAAATGCCAAAGTAGAGACATCCATATTTCATTTAATAAAACCATTGCCCAGATTTTCATTTGTGAAATATAGAGAACTGAATATTTCATGTTGGAAAATCATGACTCAGATTTTCCTAAATGTAATATAGAAAATTCATTATTTCATGGATCAATCTCTGCCAAGACGTTCTTATGGGAAATATAGGAAAACTCATACTCAACAGAGGAAAATCAGTGCCCTGATTTACATTTATGAAATCGTCAAAATTCCACTTTTTGTGTACTAACATCAATGGCCAGATGTTCATAAGTGAAACATACAAAATTCCAGAACTCATGTGTGGGAAACTCAGCACCCAGGATTTCCTGTGTGAAATATGTTTGATGCAGGAAAATGTGTGCACAGATTTTCATATGAAATATATAAAATTTCATTTTCATTTTGGAATCTTTCTACTGAGATCTTCACAGGTGAAACATAGAGAATTCCATATTTCGTACAGGAAAATGACATGCATATAGTCATATGTGAAATACCAAGTTCCATGCTTCTCATAGAAAACTTTTTCCCACAAGTCAAAGTGTGACACAGACATGGAATTATCTCTATAGAGAGAGACTTAGAGGTGTTCTGTTCAGTTCAGTTCAGTTCAGTTCAGTCGCTCAGTTGTGTCTGACTCTGACATCCTGAATTGCAGCATGTCAGGCCTCCCTGTCTATCACCAACTTCCAGAGTTCACTCATACTCATGCTCAGTGAATCAGTGACATCATCCAGCCACCTCATCCTCGGTCGTCCCCTTCTCCTCCTGCCCCCAATCCCTCCCAGCATCACAGTCTTTTCCAATGAGTCAACTCTTTGCATGAGGTGGCCAAAATACTGGAGTTTTAGCTTTAGCATCATTCCTTCCAAAGAAATCCCAGGGCTGATACCCTTCAGAATGCACTGGTTGGATCTCTTTGCAGTCCAAGAGACTCTCAAGTGTCTTCTCCAACACCACAGTTGAAAAGCATCAATTCTTCAGTGCTCAGCCTTCTTCATAGTCCACCTGTCACATCCATACATGACCACTGGGAAAACCATAGCCTTGACTAGACAAACCTTAGTCAGCAAGGTAATGTCTCTGCTTTTGAATATGCTATCTTGGTTGGTCATAACTTTTCTTCCAGGGAGTAAGCATCTTTAATTTCAGGCTGCAGTCACCATCTGAAGTGATTTTGCAGCCAAAAAGAAAAAAAAGTGACACTGTTTCCACTGTTTCCCCATCTATTTCCCATGAAGTGATGGGATCAGATGCCATGATCGTTTTCTGAATGCTGAGTTTTAAGGCAGTGTTTTTCACTCTCCTCCTTCACTTTGATCAACAGGCTTTTTAGTTCCTCTTCACTTTCTGCCATAAAGGTGGTGCCATCTGCATATCTGAGGTTATTTACATTTCTCCCAGCAATCTTGATTCCAGCTTGTGTTTCTTCAAGTCCAGGGTTTCTTCATGATGTACTCTGCATAGAAGTTAAATAAGCAGGGTGACACTGTACAGACTTGATGTACTCCTTTTCCTATTTGAAACCAGTTTCTTGTTCCATGTCCAGTTCTAACTGTTACTTCCTGAGCTCCATGCAGATTTCTCAAGAGGTATGTCAGGTGGTCTGGTATTCTCTCTCAAAATTTTCCAAAGTTTCTTGTGATCTGCATAGTCAAAGGATTTGGCATAGACAATAAAGCAGAAATAGACATTTTTCTGGAACTCGGCAGATGTTGGCAATTTGATCTCTACTTTCTCTTCCTTTTCTAAAACCAGCTTGAACATTAGGAAGTTCATAGTTCACATACTTCTGAAGCCTGGATTGGAGAATTTTGAGCATTACTTTACTAGCATGTGAAATGAGTGCAATTGTGCAGTAGTTTGAGCATTCTTTGGCATTGCCTTTCTTTGCAATTGGAATGAAAACTGACTTTTTCCAGTCATGTGGTCACTGCTGAGTTTTCCAAATTTACTGGCATATTGATTTAGAGGTGAAGTGTCTCTAAATATAGAGATGCTAAGAGCAGTTTCACGCTAAGGGCCATGACTCACTGGTACCAGAAGAATTGAAGTCCGCCCATTTATTGTACAAAGTGGTTTTGTTCTCATCCCACCCCCAAGTGAGAACACACCCCAGCCTACCCCATCACCCCAGGACTGTGGGGCTGGAAGGGGCTAGAGGATCAACCTANTTTTCCTACCTCTTTTTGAAGACAATGTTCTGCTTTTCTGGATGCCTTATGTCCTCTGCTCACATTCAGAAGCTGCCCTGTAGAATTTACCCAGCGTTGAGATGTTCTTTTGATGAATTTGTGCGGGAGAAAGTGGTCTCTCCGTCCTATTCCTCCGCCATCTTGAAAACCCCCCCTATATAACCTTTAAAATATTTTGTAATTTATCTTATTTTGAAATTGTCTATCCTAGCCATTTCTAAATGTTCACATGTGTGTATGTGTATAGTAATGTCCATATTTAATATAATCTGTGTATATATTTTTCAGTTTAGAGCAGGGCTCCCCAACTTCTGGACCACAGACCAGTACCTTCTGTTAGATCAGCAGTAGCATTAGATTAGAAATAAAGTGCACAATAAATGTAATGTGCTTGAATCATCCTGAAGCACCCCCCACTCCTGGTCCATGGAAAAATTGTCTTCCATCAAACTGGTCCCTGGTGCCGAAAAGACTAGGGGGCCACTGGCTTAAAGGAATACAAAGTTATCAGAAAACAGACAGAAAATCATATGGTTGCTTTAATTTCAACTACTATTAGCTCTATACTGTTTGAAAACCCATCAAGAAACTGAATAACATAGTGTAAGTATGTGGGTTTGTAATTATTGCATCCTTTTATAAGCTATCACATTGATAATATTGCCTTGAGTTAGTTATAATTTTTATAATAAGATGATTGATGTAAAATTGTCAAGCTTAAATAATAATAAAAAAAATTGAATAACATGTACACTACTGATAACTTTGAAGCCTCTGTATTCTCCTTCCCAATGTATTTCTTGCACCCTTGGACCCAGGCATTCTCCAGCATAAATAGTGTTTTTATTATTTCCCAAATATCCCAAATGCAAATCAAGCTAAGAAACAAGTTTCTTTTTCAAACCATTTTTAGCTTGTGTAATTTAAACATGTTAACATGTGTCATTCTAGTTTTGTAACATGTATTCCATGAAGCTTGTTTTGATTTTTACTTAACCATTTTACTGTTAATGGAATTTTAGAATATTCTGTTTTTTTCCTTTATTTTTCTTTTCTTCTGTCCCTTCCATACTGTCATTCTTTTTTCTATATTTTCTCTTTTTTTTCCTAGTTTAAGCAATATTAATACAAATATTTCAGTATCTATTTCTTGGTACACACATGGGAGTGAAATTATTGATTCATCAGGTATGCAGATGTCTCAATGCATTTATTGTAATATTGAATTTTAAAAAAATAATATTGTATGCATTTATGCTACTACCAACAGAATATGAAAAATTCTGGATGAAAATTCCTCTGTTCTTCATTTTTTCTAAAGTTGGGGGTGCTTTTTTTAATTTTTTTTTTTTTTTGCAAATGTTGGGAACATAATTATATCTCATTGTGGTTTTACTTTGTATGCTCTTGTTCACAAATGAGGGTGATCATATTTTCAAACACTGAAGGCCATTTATTTTGCTCAAAGGATGTCAAGACTTTTGCCCTTTTTTTCTTTTACTTGTCTTTATCCTACTATAGGAGTTCTTTACTCTTTAAAATAATCTTTCATTTAGATCTTTAACCCACTTTGAGTTTATTTTTGTGTATGGTGTTAGAAAGTGATCTAGTTTCATTCTTTTACAAGTGGTTGACCAGTTTTCCCAGCACCACTTGTTAAAGAGATTGTCTTTAATCCACTGTATATGCTTGCCTCCTTTGTCGAAGATAAGGTGTCCATAGGTGTGTGGATTTATCTCTGGGCTTTCTATTTTGTTCCATTGATCTATATTTCTGTCTTTGTGTCAGTACCATACTGTCTTGATGACTGTAGCTTTGTAGTAAAGCCTGAAGTCAGGCAGGTTGATTCCTCCAGTTCCATTCTTCTTTCTCAAGATGGCTTTGGCTATTCGAGGTTTTTTGTGTTTCCGTACAAATTGTGAAATTATTTGTTCTAGCTCTGTGAAAAACACCACTGGTATCTTGATAGGAATTGCATTGAATCTGTAGATTGCTTTGGGTAGTATACTCATTTTCACTATATTGATTCTTCTGATCCATGAACATGGTATGTTTCTCCATCTATTAGTGTCCTCTTTGATTTCTTTCATCAGTGTTTTAT
>SJXQ01007020.1:0-202739 GCA_006408695.1 Aepyceros melampus | reverse complement strand
AGGTCATACCTGAATGATCTAGTGGTTTTCCCTACTTTCTTCAATTTAAGTCTGAATTTGGCAATAAGGAGTTCATGATCTGAGCCACAGTCAGCTCCTGGTCTTGTTTTTGCTGACTGTATGGCGCTTCTCCATCTTTAGCTGCAAAGAATATAATCAACCTGATTTTGGTGTTGACCATCTGGTGATGTCCACGTGTAGAGCCTTCTCTTGTGTTGTTGGAAGAGGGTGTTTGCTATGACCAGTGCATTTTCTTGACAGAACTTTATTAGTCTTTGCCCTGCTTCATTCCACATTCCGAGGCCAAATTTGCCTGTTACTCCAGGTGTTTCTTGACTTCCTACTTTTGCATTCCAGTCCCCTATAATCGCTATATTTTAAATTATTTATCTAATGATAGTGATAATGGAACTTACTCTTGTTTTCACATGTGATTTTTTAAAGTTTATTTATTTATTTAATTGAAGGATAATGCTTTACCGAATTGTGTTGGTTTCTGTCAAACATTACCATGAATCAGCCATGGGCATACATATGCCCCCTTCTTTTTGAACCTCCCTCCCTTTCTTACCCCTTTAGTTTGTTACAGAGCCCCTTTGTGTTCCTTGAGTCACACAGCAAATTCTCATTGGCCATCAATTTTACATATGGTAATGTAAGTTTCCAAGTTACTCTCTCCATACATCCCACCCTCTCCTTCCTCCCCACCACCATATCCATAAGTCTGCTCTCTATGAGTTTTAATGCTAACCTTTACTTCCTATCAAAGTCTATAATTCTCCTCCACTTGGTACATTCTTCAAGACTATTTTGACCTTCACTTTCTCAAACTACATATTTCCTTTAATCACTTAAAGTATATAAGAAAATACTAGTATTTAAGAAATATTCTTTATGAGAAAGACAGGCCCATATCAGTGTATTCCTTACTTATAGGCAAATTTATTAACACCATTTAGTCCTCAGGAAACAAGCAAGAAACCAAAAAGACTTGAGAGCTGGGGACACCATCTCCCCATCTATAAATACAAAAGTAGACTCCGAAAATACTCTGTAGGACCAAGGACCTTGGCTCACCAATGAGCACCCTGTGTTCACTTGCTAAATGAGGCACACATTTTGACACTCTACATTCAGCGTAGATTTAACTTGTCCTCATAAAGTCACGTTTCCTATATTAATATATATGTTAGAAGAATTCAACCATTTCTACACTGATATGGCTTCCCTGGTGGCTCAGAGGCTGAAGCGTCTGCCTGCAGTGCAGGAGACCTGGGTTCGATCCCTGGGTCAGGAAGATCCCCGGGAGAAGGAAATGGCAACCCACTCCAGTATTCTCGCCTGGAGAATCCCAAGGGCGGAGGAGCCGGGTGGGCTACAGTCCACAGGGTCACAAAGAGTTGGACATGACTGAGTGACTTCACTTTGTTTCTTTCTTTCTTTCTACACTGATATAATGACTGACGATTGGCCAGCACAACACCAAATCTGCCTTTCCCATTACCTGAGTAGCTGGCATAATGCTATTTATTAGGATGGAAAAGACTGGGAGAAGAGAAGATCTACAGAGAAAAAAAAATTCATGGGTTTAGTTATGACTTGTTGAAACAAAAGGGCTGATCAACTTCCTAGAGAGTAACTGGGTTTGGCATTCACAGCAGAGGTCTGTACTGGAGATATGAAAAATGAAGGTGCCATTACAGAAAGTGCTTAAACTCATGAGGCTGAATAATGTCACCAGGGAGGAAGCAGAATTAGAGATCATGTATTTTATCAGCTCCTCATGGATTACACTTGAGAAAAGGAGCTTTCCAGATATTAAAATATTTTTTTAACTGTAATGATTTAAGTAATGTGATACTGAATTATGACAGAGTTCAAGTATATATGGGAGTTAATATATGATAAATGTAACATTTCCATATGTAGATTATTCAACAGAAAATGATCAGTACTGGATTCCTTCTCCATTTTCTTTGGATATTACTATTTTTTAAAATGTATTGCTATTTTGATGATTGCAACAAGCAAAAATGAATAGCTAAAAACCTGCAAAATGTTAGATCCTGTTGTTAAGCTATATATAATTATTTTGCTAAAACTTATAAAACTAGTATATTAGAAGTTAAAAATTGCTTTTATAGTTCTGAGGTAAAGAAGGTATATCTAAGCATGGCATATAAGATAGAAAAGATATTTAAAAGTTTATAAAAAGTGAATAGGAGAAAGAAATGGCAACCCACTGCAGTATTTTTGCCTGGAGAACTCCATGGACAGAGGAGCCTGGCGGTTTGTCTGCTTTCAAAGACAGCAGTACAAATACGTAAGGCATGTCACATTTTTCCTATCAACGCAATATCAACTCTCCTCCATTGCACAATGCGGGGTCTATGTCCCCTCCCCTTGAACACTTGTGACCTTTGTAACTGCTTCACAACACAGTGTGGCAGAAGTGACACTGTGTGACTTCCAAGGCTAGGTCATAAAATGCAGTATAGTGTTACCTAGATTTTTCTGTCTCTTTCTCTACATGCTTTCTCCTGGAACCCAGGCACTCAGCCATTGCCCTAGCATCAACTACCAGACAGCTAAGCCTTCATATGATTGCAGCCCTTAGACTTCTAGTCTTCTCGCTTAGATCCAGATATTACAGAGCACAGGCAAGCCATCCCAGTGCGTTTGAATTTCTCACCAAGGGAAACTATAGGAAATACAAATGATTGCTGTCATTCAGGCCACTAAGTTTGGGGGTGATTTCTTAACTGCAAAAACAGGTAAACAACACACTGACTTTCAGAACAATATGTCAAATCTGAAAACAGGGCATATCTGCTGACTAATTTATCTTGAGGAAGCACTCAGACAATTGCACAAGTATTTGTGTATGGGAAAGTCGATTATAGTCTCCAGTTTTTCACTCTTATAAGCAAGATAACATCAAGTAATTTGGAATTGCTTAGATAAACTGTAATATATTCATATAATGGAAGACTATTCAACCATTCAAAATGTGTAGCAAACCTGTATTTGACAAAGAAGTTCTTCAATTGATACTATTAGGTAAAAAATTAGGTAACAGATTTCACTGAATCACAGATGTAGAAAACAAACTATGGTTACCAAGGAGGAAAGGGCAGGGAGGGATCAATCGGAAGATTAGGACTGACATCTACACACTACCATATATAAAACAGATAAATCATAATAAGAACCTACCGTATAGCACAGAAAACTCTACTCAATACTGTGTAATGGTCTAAATGGGAAAAGAATATATATATATATATATATATATACACACACAAAAACTGATTAGCATTGTCATACACCTGAAACTAACATCGTAAATCAACTATACTCCAAAGAAATTAATTAAAAATTTAAAAAATCAGATTTGAAAGTACTTTACATATAGAATTCCATTCTATGGGGAATTTTTTTCTCTTTAGGCATAGAAAGTCTTTAAAAATATACATCAAAATTATAATGGCAGGTATCTTTTATATCAAGTAAAATAAGCCATTTCTATTTTAGAAATTATAAAGAAAAAAACTTAAAGCATTTAAAACAGTAGCTCAGTGCTCACCCGTGCTGTGAGATAGTCATTAGCAGTGTTTGTTTTTTTTTAAGAGATGAGCTGCACATATCATATTTTGAGCACTTTTCCTTCCAGTTGTCCTCCATCTTTTTTCCTATTCCTGATCAAATTGTCAAGTGTTTCTCTTGCTCTTAATGTCTAGGGAAATGGGAAAAATTATTGACTTGAATGAATGCTCATAGATACTACCATGAAAATAAATGTCACTGTTTTATTACACACTGAAAAGTTCCAGGGTAATATTATTATGTCTATTTTTATAAATGGGGAAAATGTCTCAGAGACTCTAACTGGTTTGTCTATTATCAGTCAGAAATTATTTGAAAAGAAACTAGATATGCCAGCCCCTGAATTTATGGCCTTTGTACCGCATTAGGAAGCACTGCAAAGTGTTCCAAATTTCTACTGTACTATACTAGGTATCATGCAAAGAGAACTAACTACACAGACATATTCCCATAGACATTATAGTCCACGTAAATTAATACTTATTTACTTTATTTAAGCATACCTATGGCTTGAAACTCAAGAGTCTCTCCTGCACCACAATTCAAATGAATCAATTCTTTGGCACTCAGCCTTCTTTATGGTTCAGCTCTCACATCCATGCATGACTACTTGAACAACAACAGCTTTGATTGTACGGACCTTTGCTGGCAAAGTAATGTCTCTGCTTTTTAATATACTGTTTAGGTTTGTCATAGCTTTTCTTCCAGGGAGCAAGTGTCCTTTAATTTCATGGCTGCAGTCGCCATCCGCCGTGATTTTGGAGCCCGAGAAAATAAAATCTGCCACTGCTTCCACTCTGAAAGAGTTGTACATGACTGACTGACTAACACTTTCACTTTCATGGCTTAAAACTCAATATTAAAAAGAAAAAAAAAAAAACCTAAGATCATGGCATCTAGTCCCATCTGGTCCCATCACTTGATGGTAAATAGAAAGGGAAAAAGCAGAAGCAGTGAAAGATTTTATTTTCCTGGACTCCAAAATCACTGCAGATGGTGACTGTAGCCATGAAATTAAAAGATGCCCACTCCTCAGAAGAAAAGCTATGACAAACCTAGAGAGCATATTAAAATGCAGAGACATCACTTTGCCAACAAAGGTATGTATAGTCAAAGCTATGACTCTTCCAGTAGTCATATACAAATGTGAGAGCAGGACCATTAAGAAGGCTGAGCGCCAAAGAACTGATGCTTTCAAATTGCGGTGCTGGAGAAGACTCTTGAGAGTCCCTTGGATAGCAAGGAGATCAAACTAGTAAATCCCAAAGGAAATAAACCTTGAATATTCATTGGAAAGATTGATGCTGAAGCTGAAGCTCCAATATTTCAGCCACCTGATGTGAAGCGTCAACTCACTGGAAAAGACGCTGATGCTTGGAAAGGTTAAAGGCAAAAGGAAAAGGGAATGGCAGAGGATGAGATGGTTAGATAACATCATCGACTCAATGGACATGAATTTGAGTAAACTTCGGGAGATAGTGAAGGACAGGGGACGCTGTCATGCTATAGTCCATAGGGCTGCAAATAGTCAGACACAACTTAGCAACTGATAATAACAAATGAAGATAAAAAATGATAATGTTATACACTGCACTTTACAAATAGATTATTATTGAAATGGTATAGTAAAAAAAAAAAAGCTAAAAGTCAGTATTTGTTTTAAATCTGTTCTAATTATGTACCAAGAAAATTCATTTATTTAGAGGACTATACCTTTTATAGTCCTTTGTAAAGACTGAAGGCAGAAGGAGAAGAGAGAGGCAGAGGATGAGATGGTTGGATGGCATCACTGATTCAATGGACATGAACCTGGATGAATTCCGGGAGATGGTGAGGGATGGGAAGCCTGGTGTGCCACAGTTCATGGGATCACAAAGAGCTGTATACCACTGAGCGCCTGAACAACAGCAACCTTTTACTGAATATATTCTACCTACTTTTCACAGTCTAAAAAAAATTACTACATGGGGCTTACCTCAAACCTTAAAAATAAAGGACTAATTCAACACATAATTGGGAACTGGGTAAAATTTATCCTCATAACACATTCATACTTCCTTTATCCTTCAGATTTCATTGTCTGGACATACGACATGTGTCTATTACTCCTATAGAAGTTCCGCCATAACGCTACAGTTAATTAAAGTACATCGTCTGGCAATTCTATATCTTTGGCCCAGAACTAATTAAATTTTTGACAGTTGCAGTTGAAAATTAGTTATCTTGTCTTATTATGTTGGATTTTTCATCACATTGCTTCAGGATGCAGCATGGAAATAAGCTTCCGAGAAGCTTCATAAATAATCTGGTAATATTTTACAGAATATTTTCTACCTTTAACATAACTTACATATAAGTGTGCCATTGCTTAGGGAAATGTCAAAGAAATGATCAGCTATAGCTCACATTCTACACTGAAGAAGAAATGGAAGCTCAGAATATCATTACCCAAGGATCAAAAACTAAATGTAAACTATTAGAGCCAGAATTAGAAATCCAGTTTCCTTTACTTTCTCTCCATGACTCTGTTTCTCCTCTACAACACCACCACATCTGCCTAGTTGGACCACAAAAATGAGCAACTACCTTTAGTTCTCCTGGACAGGTTGTCTGCTGTCTGTTAGATACTCAGAACACAGTGGTTGCTAGATTCCATTGAATTAACAAGACAGTTCTAAATGTGTGCCTCATGCTGTAGGTTGCATTCAAAACCATTGTTTAATTGAGTGGTTATGGCAACCTTCCTAAATCATGGCAAATTATTAAGCAGCATGTGGTACAAGTGAGACCAGGAAGGCTCAGGTGTAATAAATGGCTGTCCTTTGGAGAGTCATAACAGGAAGTAATTCATTAGGGAAACAAAAGAAATTTTGTAGCAATTAAGCATATTGAAAAATCTGTTATACATAAAATCCCTTGCTTCTTGTCTGAATTAAAGCAAGAACTAAAGATCATTTTCCCCCAAAGTTTTCAAAACCATGCTAATTCACTTAAAATAGAATTGTTCTCTGATTTATTATTTATATTGTAGCATATAAATAGCAATTACTTTCCATAAAGAATTTTAATTTTTCATCTTAAGTGTATTTATTTAATTCAGATTTTATGCCTAAATAAAATACAAAAATAAAACCCAAGCAAACCTAAAAAGCTCAAAAGAAAACTTTAAAAATATGATATTATTAGTGTTTAGAAAAGTGTTATATAAGACAATGTTTCAAATCCAGGTAATTCTAGAAACAGAAGAATTTATAAAATAAATGAGTTATCAGGAACAAGTCAAATTACTGCACCAAAGGTGATAAGCCAAGGATGAGACCTCACTCTATTACTTTTCTTCAAACCCACACATATCTTGTCTGTCATCTTTCAGTTGCCATAGACAATATTTGAAGCATGTTTTTTTCTTTTCACTTCTTAGTAATTAAAAAAAAACCTTTCATGGATAATCATTATAAATGATATACCAAAATTCAAGCTGAATTTTTATTCTTCTATTATTTTAGCATTTTTCAATATTAGTGAATAAATTTCATTCAAAAGCATCTCTGTTAATGTTTATTGGGTAAAAAATGTAAATTGAAGGCAAAGCAAACTTAAAGGGAATCCCAAAATAAATAATAATTTAAATCTCCACAAGAAAAAGAAAGACCAAAAGTTTACATATTATATGCCCACATTAAAAAAAAAAAAAAAGTCTAACATCTGGGAGTCATGATTAGGCATTCAATTAAAGCAAATGAATGTCAAGAATCGCCAGTCTAGGTTTGATGCAGAATACAGGATGCTTGGGGCTGGTGCACTGGCATGACCCAGAAGGATGGTATGGGTAGGGAGGTGGGAGGGGGGTTCAGGATTGGGAACACATGTATACCCGTGGCGGATTCATGTTGATGTATAGCAAAACCAATACAATATTGTAAAGTACAAAAATAAAATAAAATAAAATCTGGAAAAAAATTCCACATGAATTCTATTAATCAGATTTTCTATTTCACTATTTGAATAGGAGTTCTTTATTTCTCCACTTCATAAATAATATTTCTTCAAGGATCTTCCAGCGGGTAAAAATAGGACATAGGAGTGAAAATAGGACATGGAAGTTACGTTACTCTGCAGAAACAGATGCAGGAAGGGGCACATGCCTGCGAGGCTCTGTGCTTATCACCCATGCTTAACGTACTGGGCTATAAGAAAGTAGGTTGCTTTGAAATGTACAAGTGTGATTTTTTTTTTCTGTAAATGTGGATTGTTTTTCTCCCCTATAAATTCTTTGAGAGTTAAAAAATTAATTAAGACACAATCTGGGAAGACTTATGAAAACTGAGCAACTTGGGTTGGTATTTGATGTAAAACTGTAAAACATTAAAAGGAAGTAGCATACTTCTACAAATACAGTGTAAGTGTATGTACTGAACTCACTAATATGAAAACCAGCAGGATGATTCAAAGAGTATTTCAAGACTTCCTATTTATAGGAAATGAGGAAAGAAAGTCAGAATAAAGTTGCTGAGTTAGACACAAAACAATGTAATATTCAATAGTCAGTAAAACAATTACACTGTGGTTAACTCTTCTATGAGGAAGAATTTATTTGTATCTCTACCAAATAAAATCTATAATTAATAAGAAACAGAGAGTCTGGGCCTTAATCAGCAGAGCAGACTGAGGCCTTTAAAAGTCAACTAAACAAAGCTCCATTCCCTGAGATAAACAAAGCTCTAGTGTAACATCGAAAGAAGTCTTATTTTGTCTTATTCTTAAATTTTTGATAATTTTTAACACAATTAATATTTAGAATGATGGTATTATATGTTTGATGGATCATGTTTATCAGAGGAAACAGACCTACAGTTCACTGTTTGAGTTACAAATAGTAATCATGGACCCATTAACTTGTATTTTAAGAAAAGAACCCTATAAAACCACTCTTAAGGCAAATCAACCAAAGACATCCTACTTTCCAGTTTGAAGCAAAAGTATGTATAAAGGTTCTGAATATGAAAACTCTAAATTATGTTCAGAGAACAGTGAAAGATTCAATGTAACTAGAGTTTAGAGTTTCGTGTCTGATTCAAGAAAGTTGGGCTAGAAGTGCAGAGGCCTTGCAAAGAAGACTAATGACTGTGGACTCTTTTCTGAAGGTAATAGAGAGCCTATGGGGCTCACAAACCAGCAGTGGTATCATCAGACTAGTTTTAGGGAAGATTCCAATAATTTCTTCTCACATACAACATGCTGCTGCTGCTGCTAAGTCACTTCAGTCGTGTGCGACTCTACACGACCCCATAGACGGCAGCCCAGCAGGCCACCGTCCCCAGGATTCTCCAGGCAGGAGTACTGGAGTGGGTTGCCATTGCCTTCTCCTACACACAACTTATTTTCTTGCCATTTAAGCTTTTCTTTCTAGCTTATCAGCAGTGTTAATAACATGGATTTAGCTGTATAAAATGTTGATGTATGAGGACTAGGAAGGGGTGCAATAGCATCACTGCACATAGGCTAACTACAGGCTTGATGTGAGTGCAGAGGACGTTAAAAATGTTCCTTCACTGCCAGCGTAAATCTGACAATGTGAGTCATCCTCTACCATTGGGGGAGGGGCGGAGGGGTAAGGAGATGCAGGTGGTAAGAAACTTTTTAATGAAGATCTAATTCACATGACAGAATTTACCACTTTAAAATATACCACTTATATTTTTCATATGTTCACAAGATTGTGTAACATCATCACTAGCTAATCCTAAAATATTTTCATCAGCCGCCAAAGAAACCCCAAATCTAATAGTTACTTCTCACTTCCCCCTCCAGCCCTTGGTTGCTGCTGCTACTGCTGCTAAGTCGCTTCAGTCGTGTCCGACTCTGTGTGACCCCATAGACGGCAGCCCACCAGGCTCCCCCGTCCTTGGGATTCTCCAGGCAAGAATACTGGAGTGGGTTGCCATTATTTTCTGTATCTACAGATTTGCCTACAGTATCTGAATATTTTACATAAATCAATTCATATAATATAAGGCCTTTTACATCTGGTTTCTTTCCCTTATCACAAAGTTTTCAAGGTTCATCATTGTAGCATGAGTCAGTTTGTCATTCATTTTATGGCTGAAAAATGCTCCATTGACTAGACATATCACATTTTAATGAAATCATTTAATAATATCAGGGATGAATATTTGGGTTGTTTCTATTATCTGGCTCTTATAAGGCTGCTATAAATGTTTGTGTACAAGCTTATCTGTAGATAAATATTTTCAGTTCTCTTGAGTATATGCCAAGGAATGGAACTGTTGGGTCAAATAGTAACCCTATATTTAACTCCAAATTGTTTTGTAAAGTGGTGACATCATTTTACATTACGACCAACAATGTATGAGGGTTCCAATTTCTCCACATCCTTGCCCTCACTTACTGTCCAACGTTTTGATTACCACCATGCTGTTGGAATTCCCTGGTGGCTCAGAGGCTAAAGTGTCTGCCTGGAATGCAGGAGACCCAGGTTTGATCCCTGGATCACAAAGATCCCCTGGAGAAGGAAATGGTAATCCACTCCAGTACTCTTGCCTGGAGAATCCCATGAAGGGAGGAGTCTGGTAGGCTATAGTCCATGGGGTCACAAAGAGTTGGACATGACTGAGCGACTTCACTTTCACTTTCTTTTCAGCTGTTGGATTATCTTAATTTTGATTTGAATTTCCCTGATGCTTAATGACATTGAACATTTTTTCATGTGCTTCTTGCCCATATACCTTCTTTGGAGAAATGTCTGTAAAAAATCCTTCTTTCCTACCCCCATGGACTGTAGCTCACCAGGCTCCTATGTTCATGGAATTTTCCAGGTAAAAAGCCTCTTGATGAAAGTGAAAGAGGAGAGTGAAAAAGTTGGCTTAAAGCTCAATATTCGAAAAACGAAGATCATGGCATCTGGTCCCATCACTTCATGGGAGATAGATGGGGAAACAGTGGAAACAGTGTCAGACTTTATTTTTTGGAGCTCCAAAATCACTGCAGATGGTGATTGCAACCATAAAATTAAAAGACGCTTATTCCTTGGGAGAAAAGTTATGACCAACATAGATAGCATATTCAAAAGCAGAGACATTACTTTGCTGACTAAGGTCCATCTAGTCAAGGTTATGGTTTTCCCAGTAGTCATGTATGGATGTGAGAGTTGGACTGTGAAGAAAGCTGAGCACCAAAGAATTGATGCTTTTGAACTGTGGTGTTGGAGAAGACTCTTGCGCGTCGCTTGGACTGCAAGGAGATCCAACCAGTCCATTCTGAAGGAGATCAGCCCTGGG
Source organism: Aepyceros melampus (assembly GCA_006408695.1). Taxonomy (NCBI): domain Eukaryota; kingdom Metazoa; phylum Chordata; class Mammalia; order Artiodactyla; family Bovidae; genus Aepyceros; species Aepyceros melampus. The sequence continues at coordinate 191,835 of SJXQ01007020.1, read as the reverse complement.
ATTTCTTTGGAAGGAATGATGCTAAAGCTGAAACTCCAGTACTTTGGGCACCTCATGAGAAAAGTTGACTCATTGGAAAAAACTCTGATGCTGGGAGGGACTGAGGCAGGAGGAGAAGGGGACAACAGAGGATGAGATGGCTAGATGGCATCACTAACTCGATGGACGTGAGTCTGAGTGAACTCCGGGAGTTGGTGATAGGGAGGCCTGGCATGCTGTGATTCATGGGGTTGCAAAGAGTCGGACACGACTGAGCAACTGAACTGAACTGAAGAATACTGCAGTGGGTAGCCATTCCCTTCTCTAGGGGATCTTCCTGACCCAGGGACTGAACCTGGGTCTCCTTCATTGCAGGCAGATTTTATGCCATCTGAGCCACCAGGGAAGCTCATCTCCTTTCATTAATTGTGCGGTTTTTAAAAAATACTTGAGTGGTAACAGTTTTATATTCTGAATACTAGATTCTTATCAGATAAATGATTTGCAAGTATTTTTTTTCCCATTCTCTGTGTTGTCTTTTTAAAAATCATCTATATGACATTTTAAAGAGTGGTTTTAAGTTCATAGCAAGATTGAGAGGAAGGTATGGCTCCTTCCCAAGCGTTCCCTGCCCCCACACATGCACAGATTACATGGCAATTATTAATACCCTCCATCAGTTCAGTTCAGTTCAGTTCAGTCGCTCAGTCATGTCCGACTCTTGGCCACCCCATGAATCGCAGCACGCCAGGCCTCCCTGTCCATCACCAACTCCCGGAGTTCACTCAGACTCACGTCCATTGAGTCAGTGATGCCATCCAGCCATCTCATCCTCTGCCTTCCCCTTCTCCTCCTTCCCCCTATCCCTCCCAGCATCAGGGTCTTTTCCAATGAGTTAACTCTTCACATGAGGTGGCCAAAGTACTGGAGTTTCAGCTTCAGCATTATTCCTTCCAAAGAAATCCCAGGGCTGATCTCCTTCAGAATGGACTGGTTGGATCTCCTTGCAGTCCAAGGGATTCTCAAGAGTCTTCTCCAACACCACAGTTCAAACGCATCAATTCTTCAGTGCTCAGCCTTCTTCACAGTCCAACTCTCACATCCATACATGACCAGTGGAAAAAAGCATAGCCTTGACTAGATGGACCTTTGTTAGCAAAGTAATGTCTCTGCTTTTGAATATACTATCTAGGTTGGTCATAACTTTTCTTCCAAGGAGTAAGCGTATTTTAATTTCATGGCTGCAGTCACCATCTGCAGTGATTTTGGAGCCCCCAAAATAAAGTCTGACACTGTTTCCACTGTTTCCCCATTTATTTCCCATGAAGCAATGGGACCAGATGCCATGATCTTCATTTTCTGAATGTTGAGCTTTAAGACAACTTTATTACTCTCCTCTTTCACTTTCATCAAGAGGCTTTTTAGCTCCTCTTCACTTTCTGCCATAAGGGTGGTGTCATCTGCATAGCTGAGGTTATTGATATTTCTCCCGGCAATCTTGATTCCAGCTTGTGTTTCTTCCAGTCCAGCGTTTCTCATGATGTACTCTGCATATAAGTTAAATAAGCAGGGTGACAATATACAGCCTTGACGTACTCCTTTTCCTATTTGGAACCAGTCTGTTGTTCCATGTCCAGTTCTAACTGTTGCTTCCTGACCTGCAAATATTTCTCCCGGCAATCTTGATTCCAGCTTGTGTTTCTTCCAGTCCAGCGTTTCTCATGATGTACTCTGCATATAAGTTAAATAAGCAGGGTGACAATATACAGCCTTGACGTACTCCTTTTCCTATTTGGAACCAGTCTGTTGTTCCATGTCCAGTTCTAACTGTTGCTTCCTGACCTGCATACAGATTTGTCAAAAGGCAGGTCAGGTGGTTTGGTATTCCCATCTCTTTCAGAATTTTCCACAGTTTATTAATACCCTCCATCAGAGTTACAGGTAATGAACCTACACTGACATATAATCACCCAAAGTCTATAGGTCACATTATGGATTCCTGTTAGTGCTGTAGTGGTTTGGCATGTATTGGCCATTACAATATTATGCAGAAATGTCTCACTGCCTTAAGAATCCTTTGTGCCCCACGCAACCCTCCCTCTCCCTAGCACATAGAAGCTACTAATGTTTTTCTGTCTCCATATTTTCACCTTTTCCAGAATGTCATAAAGTTGGAGTTATATAAGATGTACCATAAACTTCTTTTCAGATTGATTTCTTTCAGCTAGTAATATGCATTTGAGATTCTTGCATGTCTTTTCATAGCTTGATAGTGTATTCTTTTTAGTGGTAAATAAAATTCTATTGACTGCTATGCCACAGTTTATTTATCCATTCACCCACTGAAGGCATCTTGATTGCTTTTAAATTATGGCAATTATGGGTACAGTTAGTATAAATGTTTGTATGTATGTGTTTACGTGGACAGAAGTTTTCAACTCCTTTGGATAAATACCAAGGAGTATAATTGCCAAGTTATGTAAGAATATGTTTAGTTTGTTTTATTTTTAATTTTTATTTTATATTGGAGAATAGTGTTAGCCTCAGGTGTACAGCAAAGTGATTCAGTTATACCTATACATGAATCTATTCTTTTTCAAGTTATTTTCCAATTTATCATTACAGAATATTGAGCATAGTTAGGTTATTACAGAATATTGAATATCGTTCCTTGTGATATCCTGGTTCTTGTTGGTTCAGTTCAGTTCAGTCACTCAGTCGTGTCTGACTATTTGCAACCCCACGGACTGAAGCACACTAGGCTTCCCTGTCCATCACCAACTCCCAGAGTTTACTCAAACTCATGTCCAGCAAGTCAGTGGGCCATCCAACCATTTCATCCTCTGTCATCCCCTTCTCCTCCTGCCTTCAATCTTTCCCAGCATCAGGGTGTTTTCAAATGAGTCAGTTTTTCGCATCAAGTGGCCAAAGTATTGGAGTTTCAGCTTCAGCATCAGTCCTTCCAATGAATATTCAGGACTGATTTCCTTTAGGACTGACTGGTTGGATCTCCTTGCAGTCCAAGGGACTCTGAAGAGTCTCCTCCAACACCACAGTTCAAAAGCATCAATTCTTCAGTGCTCAGCTTTCTTTATAGTCCGACTCTCACATCCATACACGACTCCTGGAAAATCCGTAGCTTTGACTAGATGGATCTTTGTTGCCAAAGTACCTATTAGTTGGTTACCTTATTTTCAAATATAACAGTTTTACAGGCAAGCAGAAAACTGCTATCTATCAAACTCAATGTACCATTTTTGCATTTTCAGCAGCAAAGAATGAGGGCTCCTGTTGCTCCACATTCTCATCAGCATTTGGTGTTCTCAGTGTTTCAGTGGACATTTTAATAGGTGTGTAGTAATAGGTCACTGTTGCTTTAATTTGCATTTCCTCAGCAACATTTAATGGGGAACATCTTTTCACATGCTTATTTGCTGTCTGCATATATTCTTTGATAAGATGTCTGGCTCATTTTTTGGCTCATTTTTTAACTGGACTGCTTGGTTTTTTTAAATTATTGAATCTTAAGAAGGGTATATTTAAGATAACAATCCTATATCAAACATTTTATCTTTTGCAAATATTTTCCCCTAGGCTGTGGTTTGCCTTATTTCTCTTAACACTGTCTTTCACAGAAATGTTTAAGGAAGTTCAGCTTGTCAATTATTTCTCTCATGGTTTTTTCCTTTGTGGTTGTGTCTAAAAAGTCATTGCCAATGTCTGTGCTGTCTTTTTAATTTGTTCATAGTATCCTTTGAAGCAGAAACATTTTCAATGCTGAATTTCAATTTATCTATGTATTCTATAGTTGTCTGCGGTTTATACACTGTATCTAAGAAAATATAGCTTATCTAAGACATGAGGATATACTTAGGTTTTCTTTTAAGAGTGTGACAGTTTTAGCATTTATACATAAGTTAATGACTTTGAATTACTTTTTATATATGATAGAAAGAAGAAATCCAATTCCTATTTTTTTTTTTGCTACTGGATATCTAGTTGTTTCAAAACTGCTTGTTAAAAGTCTCTTCTGCATTGAATTATCAAGGTATCCTTGTTACAAACTGAGAGTACATGCTTTGTTTTTGGATTTTCAGTTCTATTCCATTCACACACACACACACACACACACATACACATACACACAAACACACACACACATATATACATACTCATTCCAGTCTCACACAGACTAATTTCAATTTTGTATTAAATTTTAGAATGGATCATGTGAGGCCTCTATTTTTGTTCCTTTTAAAAGTTGTTTCAACTATTCCTAATCTCTTGCATTTTCATATGGATTTTAGTAGTGTCTTGCCAAGTTCTGCAGAAAACAAAAAGACAGCTGGGATTTTGACAGGGTTTGCATTTAATCTGTAATTCACTCTGGGGAGTCTTCCAATCATGAACATGTGAAATCTTTCCATTTTAAGTCTTCTTTAATTTCATCTAATGATGTTCTGTAGTTTTCAATGTACAAGTCTTGCACTTCTTTTGTTACATTTATTTCTAAGTATTTTATTTTTGATGCTATTGTAAATGAAATTGTTTTTTTTTTTCCAATTTCATTTTCAGATTGTTTACATTGTTATATATTATTTAGTGTTCTTCAAACTTACTGAATTTATTAACTAATAGGTTTTTTATTGGACTTCCTTTAGTCCACTAGTATTTTATATATATATATAAGATCATATCATCTGCAAATAAGAGAGTTTTGCTTTTTCTTTTTCAACTTGGATGGGTTTTATTTCTTTTTAAACATATTTGATATCTTTCACTTATTTTTATTAGGTTATACTTGAATAAAATATTATATTAGTTTTAGGTGTACAATATTATCAATATTTTTATATATTATAAAAAATCACCACAATAAGTCCAGTTACCATCCCCTGCCATACCAAGTTGTTACAGTATTATTGACTATATTCTCTATGTATACATTATGTCCCTGTGATTGATTTATTTTATAGCTGGAAATTTGTTCATCTTAAATCCCTTCATTTGTTTAGTCTGTCCCCATAACCATCTCCCCTCTGGCAACCACCAGTTTCTTCTTTATCTATAAGTCTGTTTGTTTTGTGTTTTAGATTCTGCATATGAGTAAAATCATATGGTATTTGTCTTTCTCGGTCTTGACTTACTTCGCTTAGCATAAAGAATGCTTTTTATTTCTCATTCTTGCCTAATTAGCCCTGGCTAAAGCCTCCACTACAATGTTGACTAGAAATGGTGAGAATAAACATCCTTATTTTGTTTCTGAACTTCATAGGAAAGCTTTCAGTCTTTCACCGTTAAGTATGATGTTATCTGTGGGGTTTTTGTACAAAGGTCTTCCTGCTATCCAAAAGTAGAACACTCTTATGAAAGCTTTTGTAAGCTCCAATGGTGTAAAATGAAGACACAATTAGCAAAGGACACATCTTGCTAACAGATGCATGAAGAAAATGAAGACAAAGCACAGCTCAAAGACACAGTTTAAAGCTATGGTACTGGATGCTAAGATGATGAGTGCAGTTCCCAGGGAATGAGCTTGGCAGTGCTACTCTTGATGCCCTAGATACATATGCCCTCTAAGATGGCTTGTTGCAAAACAAATGCTGCTTTTGGCTTTTCATCTTTTTTTCAGAAAAGTGAAAATCCTCTTCAGATTTCTTTTGGTTACTGAAAGCAAATACTAACCTAGGTCCTTAGTAAAAGTGAAAGGTTACGAAGCAAACTTTAGAAAAAGTGGAGGATTCCTGTATATGCTTTATCAGGTTGAAAAATTCTGTCTAGTTTGTCAGGTACTTTTTATCAGTAAAGGCTACTGGATTATGTCAATGCCTCTTCTGTGTCTACTGAGATGATCATGTGGTTTTATCTTTTATTCTGTTAATAGCACTTGATTGATTTTCATGTGTTAAACTGCCCTTACATTCTGGAATAAATCCCACTTTGACATGGTGCAGAATACTTTTTATATGTTACTATATTCAGTGTGATAGTATTTTGCTAATGACTTTTTGGGTCTATAGTTATAAAGAATATTGGCTTGTAGTGTTGTGTTATCATTGTCTAATTTTAGTATCATGGAAATATTAGTCTCATACAATGAATTGTGATGTATTTCTTTGTCTTTATTTTTTTGTGGAAGAACTTGGAATGTATTGGTATTAATTCTTCTTTAATAGTTCTGTGGTTTTAATCAGTGAAGTAATCTGGTCTTCAACTTTGTGAGATGTTTTTGATTAGTAATCTGTACTCATTACAGATATGATCACATTTTCTGTTTCTTTTTTCCAAGTAGAGAATACCATATAGAGATAGAAATGATTAATATGTGTTTATGTGTGTGTGAAGTGTGTGCTTAGTTGCTCAGTCATGTCTGACTCTTTTGCAAGCCCATGGACTGTAGGCTGCCAGGCTCCTCTGTCCATGGGGTAATCCAGGCAAGAATACTGGAATGGGTAGCCATTCTCTTCTCCAGGGGATCTTCCTGACCCAGGGATCAAACCCAGGCCTCCTGCATTCCAGGCAGATTCTTTACCATCTGAGCCACTAAGGCAGACTCATGTATGTGATGTATATATATATTACATATATAAACAACTTATTATTGACATAAAAAATGCACTAAAATAAAAACTTCACTAAAAGGACTCAATAACAGATTTGAGTAGGCAGAAGAATCAGTGAACTTGAAGATAGATCAGTTGGGATTATCTAGTCTGAAGAATAGTAAATAAAAAGAATAAAAATGAACATAATCCTAGAAAACTGCAAAATATCACCAAGCATGTTAACATTTGCCTAGACAAAGTCCCAGCTGGAGAGGAGAGAAAGAAGGAGGCAGAGAGAATATTTGAAGAACTAATGATAGAAATCTACCCATATCTAATGAAAACCATTAATCTATATATCTCAGGCTCAACAAGCTCTAAGAAGGATAAAATAAAGGACAATCATACCTCAGTACATCACATTTTTTTGAAAGAGAAAAACAAATAGGGATTCTTTAGGGCAGCAAGAGAGATACAACTCCTCACAGACAAGGTATCCTCAGTATGATTCACATCTGATTTCTATCAGAAACCATGTAAGTGAGAAAGCTGAGGGATCAGATATTCAAAACACTAAAAGCAAATGAAGGCCAGTGAAGAATCCTATATCCAGTGAAACTATCCTTCAAAATAAGGCATCATTCCCATACTTTCCTTTTATCCTTTAAACATGGTTTCTTTTTGTTCTTTTAACATATTTTAAATAGATGATTTGAAGTCTTTCTTTAATCAGTCCAATATCTGAGCTTCCTAAGGAAACATTTCTATTGACTGCTTTTTTTAATGTTCTAGGCCAAATTTCTTATTTCTTTGCATGTTTCATAAGTTCTTGTTGAAAGTTGACATTTAAAAAAATAATGTAATGTGTGTGTATGTGTTTTAGCAGCTCAGTCTCGTGTCTGACTCTGCAATCCCATGGACTGTAGCCTTTCAGGATCTCCTGTCCATGGAATTCTCTAGGCAAGAATACTGGAGTGGGTTGTCATTTCCTTCTCCAAATGTAATGTGGGAACTATGGAAATCAGAATCTCCCTCTTCCCAGGGTTTGTTACTATTGCTCTTTGTTCCTCGGTGACTCTTCTGACTTAATCCTATTCTGTATTTTTTGTTATCTTTGGCCGCTGAAATCTCTGCTCACTTAGGTTAGTTGTTAGCTTATAATTGGGCAGATACTTTCTCCAATGCCTAGAACCAATAAGTCTCCTTATCTTTGACAAAGGACTGTATGTATCTTTGTCACTGTGCCAGGCAGTTAGTTGAGAACTCTGCCTTAGCCTTCCCTTCCAACTTGTGCAGAACCCCAACATCAGCAGAAGGCAAGTACTGAGGGTCTTTCCTAAGCATACACACAGTCCTGGACAACTTTTTAGATTTCCAGGAATATCTGGAGTTTTCCAGAGTCCCTGTGGACATCTCATTTCCAAGCTTCTTCTTTTAAGCTTTTTGATCAGTCTATTGTTTGCTTCAACTGTTATTCATGACTCGGGTATCCACAATCTTAACAATTTCCTGTAATTTTTTTCTACAAAAGCCCTACGGTAAAGACTTTTGACACTGGTGGAGCTCTGAGTAAGGTCAAATAAAGACAATCTTGCAAGTAGAGTATCCTAAACAATCACTAGACAGATCAACTTTGAAGGAGCTCTGCCTACTTTCTGCTCCTTTTAATGGTTGCCAGACTGTTGGTTTTTAGCCTGTTGGGGCAGTTAGCTTTCAAGGCTACCACTGAGCGGAGGAGTTGGATGAAAACAGCGCAAGTTAGAATGACACAAAAGTCACTGTTCTTACCATGATTCAGCCATCTTATTGACTAGACACTTCCTGAAGAGCTGAATTTCCTTGGTTTACTTTCAAAGATTTTAGAAATTGATTCTGACCATTTTTTTTTGCCAGTTTTCTCACAGCTTTTTACAAAGGAGAGAATTTTCAGAACTTCTTGCTCTGTTACTTTTTGCTGATGTCACCCGATGAAAGTGTTTCAAGAGCAAAAAAAAAAAAAAAAATAAGACAAATGGCAAAGTAGGATACAGGAAGAGTAAAATATAAGGAAGAAAAAAATAGAAACTTCTAAGCAGCTTGTAATTGCATGAATGTAACTTCTCTGCACAAAGATATAATAACTGCTTCTTAATCCCAATATTACTGGCAGAATTTCAAGGCTGGAATATGCTTACCCTAAGTAAAGCTTGAAACTTTCTTGTTCTTGTTTCTCAAAGTGTAGCCACTGTTCCATTAGGTAAGCCTCCTGCCCACATCTCTATCTCTCTGACCCTTCCTCCTACCCACACTCACAACGCAGCTTATTGCTTCAGTCTCAGGCTCTGGCTGGAGATCCCTGTTCTGGTGCCATCACTGCTCTCATGAAAAGGGAAAATATGGGCCTAACAGGTGATCTGTGAAAGAGTCAAGCAGAGACAAATTACTGTCCTGCCCACAGTTGAGTGGTTGATTTCCAGCCCAAAGATTTTTTTTTTTCCCAATAGGGATAGAATAAAAGTTTTCCCCACTTTGTTAAGACTACACGGAGAAGAGAGTGACCATTAGAATCAAAGTCAGAAAGAACAAGTGGACCAAATCTAAAGTAGCCCTGCTCGATGAAGCCAGTGACAAGACAGAGTTGTAACCAATGGTCTCACGGAGTTCTGGGTCCTCTATCTAATAAGAAGGTGCCTGGAAGATTTTAGACCCTGCACATAGGAACCAGAAGCCAATGAGAAAGTACATATTTAAGAAGCAAAAGGAAGTATAGATGTGAAGAGAAAGGAGCAAAATTAAATGTGGTTCAGTAGTTTTTATATGATTATTGAGTCTGAGCTTTGAGCCAAGTTGGAGAAGGAAATGGCAACCTGCTCCAGTATTCTTGCCTGGAGAAGCCCACAGAAGGAGGAGCCTGGTAAGCTACAGTCCATGGGGTTGCAAAGAGTCGGACACGACTGAGCGACTTCACTTCACTTTGAGCCAAGTACCTCCATATAGTCAAAGCTATAGTTCTTCCAGTAGTCATGTATGGATGCAAGAGCTGGACCATAAAGAAGGCTGAGCATCAAAGAAATGATGCTTTTGAACTGGGATGCTGGAGAAGATTCGAGAGTCCCTTGGGCAGCAAGGGGATCAAACCAGTCAATTCTAAAGGAAATCAATCCTGAAATTCACTGGAAGGACTGATGCTGAAGCTGAAGCTCTATACTTTGGCCACCTGATGTGAAGAGCCAACTCACTGGAAAAGACCCTGATGCTGGGGAAGATTGAGGGCAAGCGGAGACGGGGGCAACAGAGGATGAGATGGCATCACTGACTCAATAGACATGAGTCTGAGCGAACTTCAAGAGATAGTGAAGGACAGGGAAGCCTGGCGCGCTGCAGTTCACGAGGCGGCATGATCTGAGTTGGACACAACTTAGAGACTGAACGACAAACCAGAAGATCTCTCCTTAGTTGTCTGGTCTGTATGATAATTAGTTACAGTTTTGTTCAAATTGGTAGTTTTATAAAATAGGATATATGAAATCAAATCACCTGGGCTAATTTGATTGTTTCCAAATTTTGCACTTAAAGAAGAAATTATACCTTTTATAATAAAGCAGAGATGTCAAAACCTAAATGCCTTCAACTGACCATTCGCTACAATTTTGCTACTCAACCAACAATTCTCACTGCATTGGGCTTACCTGAGAACTGTCTATTCACATTCCATCAAAACAATCCTTAATTTTAGTCATTGAGATACTAGGGAAATGACATTTAAATTGTCCTTATATAATAGCAGGAATTTTTCCTACTTCTTTTGAAAGGTTGGTAAATATTCAATTGATAACCTAATAGGAAGTTCCTCTGATTTCACTGCAAAAAATGGGCATTTATATGTATATGATTTGAAATTATGGTAGAAAATGCTAGTCACTCACTTAGTAGTTTAATTCTAAGATTATATATGTTCACTTTTAAAAATACTAAAAGAAAATTAAACACTCATATTGGAACAAATATTTGATTTTAAACTTTTAAGGAAAACACACTTTTAGGAGAGTCTGAAAATTTGAATATTTCATTATCAATGAAAATAACTATATTTTTATAAACTCATGATAAACTGTTTATTAAGGAGGTAAAGTATAGCAATTTCTAAAAATAAAAGGATAAAGATTTATCTGAAGAAGTCCATGCAGTTTGTGATGTGGTATTAGACTTTATTTTCCACATATTAGGCAAAATATTCATAAATGCATTTTTATCTTTTCACTTGAAAAATAAAAAATTGTTGGAGGCAATATGTTAATTTAATTACACTTTTTTTCTTGTTTCTGGCTAATCTTGCATACTCAAAATGGAAAACAGTTGTGGTTATTCCTTATGCTAAATTGATAATAACTTTAAATAAATCACTGGTATTACCTGAACATGGATTTTAATCTCTTGATTGAGAAAGACATTAAAATAGATCTTTAGTCATCTATGACAGGAAATCAATTATCATAGTGAGTCACAGTATTGTATTTATTTAGAAAATATTCTGAATACAATAAACTAGGAAACTTATTTTGAGGCAGCATCTTGGAGGTATAATTTTTCAACAACCATAAATTATATAAATCACTCCTGATTGCAAATTTGGCCACTTTTCATGAATTTGGTACAGTTGTTCAAATTTTTCCAGAACTAAAATAATCACTGTCTTTTTTGACTCCTGAAAAAATTCACAAACAGCTGGAAACTAGGTTGGAATGCAACGCTAGCAATTAAACAAGTAAGATTTTAAAACAAATGACTTTGAATAGAAAACATCACTTTTCTGCATAATTAATAGCTCTAATGCTATGTGCTATATATTCAAAGAGAGCAGAAAGTCATATGTTTCCTCAGAGAGCACCCAGTCCAAATACCAATAGATTGCTTGACCATATAATATCCTCAGAGGCAGTTCCAAGCCCATAGAACTCACCAAAAGACCAGATGTTGCTACTAGAATGTTCCAAGGCTTGGCATCTGGGTCTTGGCAAGCCCGAGAGATAGCCTTGGGTCTTGTGTCTATTGCTAAAATAGGACATGAAAACAAGTTCCACAGTTCAGAGTCTAAATGATTCTGAAGAGATATACTGGACTGAAATATGAATCAAAGTATAACAGTAGTTTTAATAAGTTATTGGCTTATCTACACCAATTAAATGTACTGGGAGAATGTCAAAACAGTTTCAAGGCTTGGAATAATAATTTTTCATTGACTTTAAGCATGTTCTTAATTAATTGTACCCATCAAAATATTTTCCAGTAACTGAGAGTACACATACTTACATCTTTCACTGTGAATAACAAGAGAAGGAGGACAGCCATAGTTTTGTTTTTAGATTTCAGGTAGTTTTCGAGTGTTTTGAACTATCCTTCATCCCATTTCTATGAAATTTAAGGTTTTACATGTAGAAGTATATTAATTATGTAGTGCTATCAATTACATAGAATTGATGCTTTCAAACTGGGGTCTGGAGAAGACTCTTGAGAGTTGCTTGGACAGCAAAGGGATCAAACCAGTCCATCCTAAAGGAAATCAACCCTGAATACTCATTGGAAGGACTGATAGTGAAGCTGAAGCTCCAATACTCTGGCCACCTGGTGCAAAGAGCTAACTCACTGGAAAAGACCCTGATGCTGGGAAAGATTGAAGGCAGAACGAGAAGCAGGCAAGATGAGATGGTTGGATGGCATCACCAATTCAATGAACATGAACTTAGACAAAGTCTGGGAGATAGTGAAGGACAGGGAAGCCTGGAGTGCTGCAAACCATGGAGTCACAAAGAACTGGACACAACTTGGTGACTGAACAACAAGAAAATGCAGACGTCGTAATAGAGTTGTGGGAAAATAAATCGTTTTATGTATCTGATTCTGTAAAGATACTATTTTTCTTGGGGGCTATAAACTGTAGATTTATAGAGTATAAGAAGTAGTATGGTAGTAACAATAACTTTGAAAATTCATATATTTAACTCAGTAATTCCACTTCTTAGAAATTCATCCAAAGAAATGACTTAAATGTGGACAAAGATTTATTTGTAAGGATGTTCACTGTGACCGTAAATAGCTATATCATAAAATGCATTGGCCATCTGATGGGAAGAGCTGACTCATTGGAAAAGACCCTGATGCTGGGAAAGATTGAAGGTGGGAGGAGCGGGGGCCAACAGAGGATGAGATGGTTGGATGGCATCACCAACTCAATGGACATGAGTTTGAGGAAACTCTGGGAGTTGGTGATGGACAGAGAGGCCTGGCGTGCTGCAGTCCATGGGGTCTAAGAGTCAGACATGAATGAGTGACTGAACTGATCTGAACTGAAAATGCATTATGAAATAAATATTCAATTATTGGGAATGTTACACACAGTAGATTATCCTGTAGCATTAAAATCATTTTAAGACTGTTTAATTGGCAGAGAAAAAGTGCATGATATATTAAAGGTAGAAGACAAAACCATATAAATAACAGAACCCCAACTTGAAAATAGACAGGTGTGTACTGACTCAAGACTAGAACAAATACATAAAAGCACTGGCATTGTTATGTCTGGATAGTGAATTATGGTTATTTAAAATTTTCCTCTTCATTAGTTAGCATTGTCAACATATATTTTAAAAGATGCAAATATGAATTAAATACTATATCATATTATAATTATATATAAATTCATATAATTATATAAATTATATGTTTATATAATTTTATATACTATTTTTATATTAGCAGAATGCCTAGCTTGAAAAGGCTGAAAATCAACTATAATGTCTTTAACCATGAAACACTGCAAATTCCCTAGCTCCTCTTGGGAATGTCACTCATGTGTTGGGATTTCTTTTCTATACTGAGGATATGGCAACAAATTCAAAGAGAAATTGACACTATTCAGTTCAATTCTGCTGCTCAGTTATGTCCGATTCTGTGATCCCATGAACCACAGCACACTAGGCCTCCCTGTCCATCACCAACTCCCAGAGTTTACTCAAACTCATGTCCATTGAGTCAGTGATGCCATCCAACCATCTCATCCTTTGTCATCCCCTTCTCCTCCTGCCTTCAATCTTTCCCAACATCAGGGTCTTTTCAGATAAGTCAGTTCTTTGCATCAGGTGGCCAAAGTATTGGAGTTTCAGCCTCAGCATCAGTCCTTCCAATGAATACTCATGACTGATTTCCTTTAGGATGACTGGATGGATCTCCTTGCAGTCAAGAGTCTCCTCCAACACCAAGAGTCTCCTCAAAACCATCAATTCTTTGGTGCTCAGCTTTCTTTATAGTCCAACTCTCACATCCATACATGACTACTGGAAAACCATAGCCTTGACTAGATGGACCTTTGTTGTTTCTGCTTTTTAATATGCAGTCTAGATTGTTCATAACTTTCCTTCCAAGGAGTAAGCATCTTTTAATTTTATGGCTGCATTCACCATCTGCAGTGATTTTGGAGTCCCCCAAAATAAAGTCTGTCACTGTTTCCCCATCTATTTGCCATGATGTGATGGGACCAGATGCACAATCTTAGTTTTTTTGAATACTGAATATTAAGCCAACACTTTTACTCTCTTTCAATTTCATCAAGAGGTTCTTTAGTTCTTCATTTTCTGCCATAAGGGTGGTGTCATCTGCATATCCAAGGTTATTGGTATTTCTCCCGGCAATCTTGATTCCAGCTTGTGCTGCATCTAGCCCAGTGTTTCTCATGATGTACTCTGCACAGAAGTTAAATAAGCAGGGTGACAATATACAGCCTTGACGTACTCCTTTTCCTATTTGGAATCAGTCTGTTGTTCCATGTCCAGTTCTAACTGTTGCTTCCTGACCTGCATATAGATTTCTCAAGAGGCAGGTCAGGTGGTCTGGTATTCCCACCTCTTTCAGAATTTTCCAGTTTATTGTGCATGTGAAAAGAAAAAGATAAATCAATTTTCAAACTAAAATAACATTTCAGAGTATAGTTAACAGTGCTGCATTATAAAACAATTTCAAAATAGAAAACAATTTTATGATGAAAAGTGACCCCATGATAAAGTCAGTTTATTTCTTTTTTGACTAAAAATAGTCCATTGTATATATGTACCACAACTTCTTATCCATAAAAAGGAACACATTTGAGTCAGTTCTAGTGAAGAGGATGGAACTAGAGCTAGTTATCCAGAGTGAAGTGCAGAGAAAGAAAACCAAATAGCGTATATTAATGCATATTTATGGAATCTAGAAAAATGGTACTGATGAACCTATCTGCCTGGCAGAAATAGAGTTACAGACAGAGAAAATGAACTTTGGATACAGAGGGGGAAGAAGGTGGGATGAATTGAGAGAGTAGCATTGAAACATATACATTACCATATTTAAAATAGAATGCTAATGGGAAGTTGTATAATACAGGGAGCTCAACCTAGTGCTCTGCGACAACCTAGAAGGGTGGGATAGGGTGGGGGCTCAGGGGGAAGTTCAAGAGGGAGAGGATATATGTATGCTTACGGCTGATTCACTTTGTTGTATGGCAGAAGCCAATACAATATTGTAAAGCAATTCCTTCCAATTAAAAGTAAATTTAAAAAATTAGTTTATTTCAATTTATTCCAAATGTTAAAACCACCTATAGCTTCCTTCCCAAGATACATACCCTGGCCCATTTCTCCTGTCCTTAACACTGACAAGTAGTCACAACATTCCTCTTGGGCTTCTGTTTCTTAGAGATTTTCAATAGTCTTTACTTTGTATTAGCAAGTTTCCTCTAGTACTTCTTAAAAATATTTATCAGTATATTAAATATCAATTAATTAGATTATATATGTATTTCCAAATATATCTGAAATTTGAACCCTCTAAGTATTTAATATTAACATCTTTATGATTTTGCACAAATTTTATGTTTAATTACAAACATAAAGCTCTTCTGTTTCTAATACTCTTCTGGCGGCCAACTTAGTATCTTACTTACTTGGAGCTTAATTTTCACTAAAAAGACTTTTAAAGAAAATCCCAAACAACATCACTGTAATCTCTTTACATGCTTACTTAGCAATGTGTCTGAGAGGTGGGACCGACTTTCAACAGCCGCATCAAGAGAACAATGCATTAAATCAGGTCTCTCTCTTTCTGAGGATGGCAGTGAGAGCTCAGCTGGGGCCCCAGTCCTCAACCCAGCCCTCGGCAGAAGCAGTGAATTCAGCCATAACTACAGCAGAGTCTGATCATTCTCCTGATGAAATTACACTGATCTAATTTGCACGCTGTGAAGACATTTGGCACTGGCTGGATCTGAGCCTTGACATCTTCATTGGAACTAAAAGTACACTAAGAACTGACATTACATTTCACATTCTCTACTGCCAGGTTGCGGCATTTCATCCTCTTTAAAGGCATTATTTCAAGAACATTTAATTTGGCTTTGATATGCCTGCCATTTTGCTGGGTGGAACATACCGCGCCAGGAATGCTCAGCTGTAATAAAGTTTGGCACCAACAGCCCACCATATACCTGCACCATCCTGTGTAATTTAATTGGCATTCAGTGGGTTGATAAATGGATTGGCTTAATGAGACAATATACTGACATATGCAGGACTCTCCTGAGGAATGGGATTCATTTTTTCACTTCACACATCAACATGTTACAGATACCGACACAGTCACCTCTAGCACTTGTGCTGGAGCCAGAGGAAGCCATCCACTGGGCTGACCAGTATCGCTGTCCTCTTCCAGCCATCTCACTCCTTTCTCCCTGAGCACCGCGCAAAGTATGGCTTTTAAATTTTATTGTCTTTTGTATTTTCCCAGACACAAGAAGAAGACAGCCCCCAAGCTTTATTTGCATAAATCTGTATTTTCCAGGAGATCAAAGAGCCTTGTGGTCTACACAGATTAGTTTCACCTATGGCAGTACTATAAAAGACAATAAAGGATTCTAGGTATAACTACTGATAGCGTCAACCACATACAGGAGAAAATGGGTACCATGTTGTCTTCAGAAATTTTGGTTTCACGAATGAATTAATTACAACAATGAAGAGACACCAGTTTTCACTACTCAGATTAGCAAAGATTAAAAAGAACCATAATGCTGAGTACTGGCAGGGGAACAAGGAAACAAGTGCCTGCCTCATGCTCTGTTGGTGGGATTCTAAACTAATGCAATTTTTCTGGAAGGCAAATGACAATATGTATCAAAAGCCTTAAAAATGGCTATGGCCTTTTGCTAAGCATTTCTATTTCTGAAAATATATCCCAAGGAAATAAAGATATATCTAAGATGAATAGGTCACAATGCTGCTGCTGCTGCTAAGTCGCTTCAGTTGTGTCCGACTCTGTGCAACCCCATAGACGGCAGCTCACCAGGCTCCTTTGTCCCTGGAATTCTCCAGGCAACAACACTGGAGTGGGTTGCCATTTCCTTCTCCAATGCATGAAAGTGAAAAGTGAAAGTGAAGTCGCTCAGTCATGTCTGACTCTTAGCGACCCCTTGGACTGCAGCCTACCAGGCTCCTCCGTCCATGGGATTTTCTAGGCAAGAGTACTGGAGTGGGGTGCCATCACTTTCTCAAGTCAACAATGATTATCACATTAATTATAATGGAAAAAATTCAAAACAATCCAGATAGCTAAAATGAGTTTGCCTAAATGAAATATAGAATGCCTATATGCTATAAAAATAAAGCCATTAAAATGATGTAGTAGAAATATTTGCCCTGAAAAAATGTTCTTGATGCCTTTTATGTCAGAAAAATATTATAAAATATTAGATTTGTTATTAGTCATCTTTTTACCTGATGGCTCAGCGGGTAAAGAATCTGCCTGTAATGCAGGAGACATAGGAGGTTCAGGTTTGATACCTGGCTCGGGAAAATCCCCTGGAGGAGGAAATGGCAACCCACTCCAGTATTTTGCCTGGGAATTCTCCATGGACAGAGGAGCCTGGCAAGCTATAGTTCAAAGGGTCATGGTAAGTCGGACATGACTGAGCACACACATACCAATAGTCTTACTCAAAAAAGTCAAAGGATAAATGTCAAGACAGTAATGATGCTTGCCTTGTGAGGTAGGATCAATTAGAGTTTCTTTTTAATTTTTTCATGATGCTGATCCTTATTTTTAAGTAAGTGATTTATTTAAAGGATTTAATTAAGATGGCATTTTAAACTTCCCAAGGAATTGCCTTCTGACAACAATGTAGTTTTTGGAAATTCTTTTACTGTGTCATAAGTCAAACCATGTCCATGTAATTCAGTTCTTCTTATGGTTTCAGGTCTTGTAAGAATTCAGTTGGATAGCTATCCAGAAAGATAATTCACCCCAGACAAATGAAGTTGCTTTCTACCTCCAGCTTCCTAGCATTTCTCAGTTCACTGGTAACAGCTCAGTAGTTGGAAGCAGCAAATTTTTAGAACAAAATTGACATTCAAAAGAGTTCTAGAGTTGACATCTTCTAGTCATCATCCTCTTCAAATGAAAACTGCTTGGTTTATTCTGGTTCTGTATTTTTTTTTTTTTTTTACAATGCTGAAGACCTCTAAAAAGATAGAGGGATACAGAGATGAAAAGGTTATGTATTCAGATTTGCTAAAGACCCATGGGAATGATATTGCACCTGGCAACAGAAAGATAGGGTTTCTGCCTTCAAGTCTGCCCAGAAAAATAGGAAAGGAAAGAGAATTCGGATGAGATGAAAGTGCTTTAAAAGGGAGATCAGCTTAGGGGAGCCAAAGTGCTCCATGAAGACCAATTGGAGAGCTCGGTCAGCATTCGAACCAGGCAGGATGAGGCGCCACATGAAGCGCAGCCAGGGCAGCTGCACTGCTTGCCACTTCACTGTCTTCTGCGCCCTGACACTACCTGCCTCTGGCTTCCTTCCTGCCTCCGAGGCGGGGACGACGCCCACCAGCCACTGCTCCTCATTTCAACTGGGTGCCAGCTTGATGCTCTCCATTTTGCTCCAAAGGAAGTTCCAACATGCAAATAAGCCCAAGGAAATGAAAAAATGAAACGGTGTGTGACAGTTTCTAATTACTGCATAAAAACAACATATGGAAACTTCATTGTCCATTTCATCTCCCAACATGTACCGTCAAGTCAGACTTCCCTTACTTTATCACACCCTTGAGCATTTGGACCTGATTTACTTCAATAAAAAGGTTTAAAAAAAAAAAACACTTTCTGATGAGGTAATAGTATTTAAAAGATTTTTTTTTTCAAATACCTTCATCACTGAGAGGTTTTCATAACCTTGCTCTATTTTCCATTAGAGTTTTCTCATTGTATTCTAGTTAATTCTAGTCCCTAGGGTTATTCAACACCTGGGTTGAAGTTGTCCATTCTTCAAAAGTTTAAACTAACTATCCCTAAGTACCTTTTATCAATGCTTGAATGGGTCCCTAATCACTTATTAGAGGAGACAACAGATTCAGCACTTATAGTCTGCTTGAAATGTTTTAAAGGCATTTGAACAAGAGGTCAAAAAAGAAACATCAAGCAATGCTTGATGAACTAAAAAACAACAGTAAAGGCAAATAGAAAAGCAAAAATAAAAGCAATATGTTAAGGTAAAAAGATTGGATTGAGGTTCAAGAGACCTGGAGTCTGTCTCCCTTTTTGCCACTACTATACCTGTGTGATCCTGAGCAATTCTTCACTCCTACCATCCTCTGCTTTAAAATAGGATTTAAGCTATTTTCTAAGATCCCTTTCCTCTTTGCTGCATTCCTGCATTCTCACAGTATACAGACCTAATTAAATACTATATATTTTCTGTATGGGACAAAATGCTGTTCACCAAAGGTTGCTTGCATTTAAATGCTAACCTTAGGGTAAAGTTTAAAACTTGAGGCAAGTCCTGGGAAGCAAGGCATACATCAAGTGCCCATTTGCTAAAAGCAAAATCGTCCAGTTTCTCCTCTCATCCCTCCTGGCCACAGAAGCAGAGTCAGTTAATGAATCAGAAAAAAGCTGGTTACCAGATGTCCTGGCTTATTAACACACACATCGCATTCTGTAATGGCATTCATGGAGCAAGCTGTGTGGAACTGAGAGATGGCAAAGGAAAAGTCCACCTCTCAGATGAGCTTCAAAATGTGGGTGTGCTTCGGTAAATTTTAGGAATGGTGGTTGCACAAGTTCATTTAAGCCCTTGTCAGGCATTCTTTCAGGTGGAAACTTGCCTGGATCACAAAGAACCCTTTTTCCAAGGTCACAGGGTATCAAGCCCCTCTCAGGGCCTTCCTCTTTTCACTAATCCTTGCAGAATTGCCGACATGAACTCTTACATGCAGAGAGAAAGACAACAATAATCAACTTAGCAGCAACGTAAAGGAAAAGCCAATTTTGTTTGGTTTTCACCACAGCTAATTTTAAAGCCACCCATTGTTCAGCTCTGCAGTCTAATTTTATGTTAATATCCTGAAAGTTGTCAAATCTTGGCAAAACCTATGCATAAATTACACAGAAAGTAGCTCACAGGAGGGGGAAAAGTAATGACTGTCATGGTTAGCCAAACCCATTAATAGTCTGACAAGCAATAACCCAGGAGCTCTGGTCAACTGCTGCAGACATCTGTGAAACTTTTGCAATTAATATCATTTTTTCCCTTATTTTTTGCATTGTTGGAAGAGGTATCAGCTGCCAAATACCATGCAACTGACTGATCATATCAGCTCTGCTGGTAAAGATTGGGTTTATCATCTCTCTTGGTTGACCACTGCTCTGCTTTTGGAAAAAAGCTACTTTTTTTTTTTTTAAAGTAATGACATGTGTCTCGGAACTGAGATTGATAGTATTTAGAAGATGGATATCAGTGGTGTGTGGCTACTCAAAAATTGAAGAAATAATTTGCTTTGTGACAACTTAGAAGGGTGAGACGGGGAGAGAGGTGGGAGGAAGGTTCAAGAGGGTGGGGACATATGTATACTTATGGCTGATTCATGTTGATGTATGGTAGAAACCATCACTATAT
Source organism: Aepyceros melampus (assembly GCA_006408695.1). NCBI lineage: Eukaryota > Metazoa > Chordata > Mammalia > Artiodactyla > Bovidae > Aepyceros > Aepyceros melampus. Next base: position 171,357 of record SJXQ01007020.1, on the reverse strand, counting down.
TGTAAAATAATTATCTTCCCATTAAAAAAATTTTAACATAAAAAATTAAAGAAATAAGATGCTTCAATATCTAATTCACTACTGATTTTTCTCCCAGTGAGACTGGGAAGAAATACAGATGGAAAGACTTAAAATCTCTCTTCAAACCTTCACCTTCAGTCATAAGCTTGTTGGCAGATCATTTTACTGTGTTTCCTCCTACCTTTCTCCAGGCCATTCAAGCATACTTTTTTTGTGGGTAAGGACTTCAAGGGGAAAATAAATATATCTACCTGCTTGGTTAGTGTCTGTGCCCTGCTGGTGGTAAAAAATTTTTGAATATCACTTCATATATCTGTATATATATATGTACAGAGAGAGAGAGAGATGTATATGTGTATTATACAGGCAGGCTACCCTGGGGGCTCAGTGGTAAAGAATTCACCTGCCATGAGTGAAGAGAGACATGAGACATGAGTTTGATCCCTGGGTCAGGCCTGGGGAAGGAAATGGCAACCCATTCTACTATTCTTGCTTGAAAAATCCCATGGACAGAGGAAGCTGGTGGGTTACAGTTCACAGGGTTGCAAAAATAGCCAGACACAACTTAGTGACTAAACAAAACAAACACAAAAATACACAGGCATACATCATTTATTGCTCATTTTCTATGGAATAGTGCTGGGAGAATTATTAATAGCTGAGTTTCCTGGTATGCCAGTAAAGGCTACTCAATCTCCCCCACAGCTGCTTAGCTGATGCATCTAGAGTAGTACCCGGCACAGAGTGGATTTTCAAAAATGTTTGTTGAATGAATGGATGGATAAATGTTAGCAGGGTATAATCTCATTTAAGACCTTGCTATTGGACAGAGGAGCGTAGTGGGCTACAGTACATGGTGTTACAAAGAGTTGGGCATGACTTGGTGACTAAACAACAATTGTAGCTTCATTTGTTGATTTCATGCAGAACTTCCTTGCTGCTAAAATTCATTGCCCATGTATAAGGGTTTTCACAGAGAACACTGACAGACAACTTACTCTTCTTAAAGCTTACAGCAGTCTGAAATGCCTACCTTACAGAATCTTGGTAAACAGACTTTTCAAGCTCCTGCTTTGCACCAGGTGCTATGCTTGGAAATAGGAATCAGAAGATGAATAAAACTCAGTTTTTGCTGTTATAGAGCTCTCGGAATATCTATAGGCAGCCATGCAGAAAGGTGATTCCAACAAAACGTGTCACACACTATAACAGATTTCAACAGACTTCAAGAAGGAGCACATTCTACCTGATGTTTCAGAAAAAGGTGTCATGGTAAAGAGACACTTGGGCTGAATTGTAGTGAAAAATGGCCTGGCAGAGAGAATGAGGAAGGGCTTTCAAGGCACAAGGAATGCGTGTGTGACGATACAGAATAGTTAAAGGGATAGAATTTTAGAGAACAGTGAGATGGCCCAGTACCTAGAAGCACAGCGCATGGGACAATGCCTGCATGTGGCAGGAGATGAGGCTGGAAAGAGGAGCAGAGGCAGGACAAGGAGTCGCCTTGGTGCCTCCCGAGTGATGGTGGAGGTGACCCTGCGTGCAGCTGGGACAAGTGAAAGCCTTTCAACAGAGAAACAACTCTGTGGGAATAGCTTATGATGGCTAATAGGAAAGGGGGATGGGTGGATGGTGAAGAAGAAAGGGACTGCTGGGTCATGGCCGAAGGTCATTTCAGGATATACTCCAGATATATGCCCAGGAGTGGGGTTGCTGAATATGCATTATTCAAAAGGACACATGCACCCCAAAGTTCACTGCAGCAGTGTTTACCATCACCAGGACACAGAACCAACCTCAGTGTCCATCAGCGGAGGAGTGGGTAAAGATGCGGCACATATATACAGTGGAATATGACTCCTCTACAAAAAAGAATCGAACAATGCCATTTGCAGACATATGGACATGGAGATTGTTACACTGAGGTAAGTCAGACAGAGAATGACAAACATCATATGGTATCACTCATACATGGAATCTAAAGAAATGGTACAAATGAACCTATTTACAAAACAGAAGTTGAGCCACAGACATAGAAAACAAATATGGAAAGGGTAGGAGGAGGAACAAATTGGGAGATTGGGATTGACATATACACACTACTATAAATAGAATAGATCACTAATAAGAACCTACTGAATAACTCAGGGAACTCTATTCAGTGTCTTATAATGACCTATATGGGAGCAGAATCTAAACATGAGTAGATATATGTGCAACTGACTCACTTTGCTGTAGAGGAAAAACTAACACAACATTGTAAATCAACTATACTTCAATTAAAAAAACATGAAAGTCATTTCAGGAGCCTTATGGAGACAATCCGAAAGGAGAAGAAGCAACAGATTTTAAGACATCTCTGCAGCAGAACTGTCAAGGCTGCATGATTGATTGCAGGTGTGATAAAATAGCTATGATAGAGGATGACTCCTAGCTTTGCATAAATGGTAAAGACTTTAATTAAGACAGGGACACAGAAAACAGCTGGCTGGGGTAGGTGGAGGAATGAAGGGATTGCAAGGGGAAAACAGCACATAATTTTTCTAGAGACCAGTCTTTAGGAAATAATGAGCAGCTCCACACCAAACCATTTCTAGCTACCACTGATAATGTCAATCAATCAAAAGAGAACGCATCTAAATCTTTGGTGCTTATCAAAGGCAAACACAACTGAAAAAGACTTTCATTTTAAGGGACAATCAGGATAAAAAATAACTAAAACAAACAAATGATAAATTAGTCTTTGAACTTAAAGAAAAAGAGCTCATTAACAGGAAGTTATTTACAGGTTATGATTTCTGAGGTTTCTGAACTGATGACTGGACAGAATGCTCAACGTGACCTATTTCTTCCTTTGCCAAATATTATAGTAACATTTACCAAATGAAAATGATAATCATAAAATACAAAACCCCTCAAAGAGTCTTCAGTTTAGCAACACATGCGGATTTCTCTCCAGCCTTGTCAGAATAGAACATATTCTGGACAAATCAGGAAAGAAGGAAGTCCTGGAGCAGTCACTGAAATGAATGCCAATTGTCTGAAAAACAAGTTTGCTGTCATCTTGGGACACATCATTTTTAGAAACAATGACCTATTTGGCAGCTTCACACATGTTCCCATCTCTGAAAGCTTTCCAACATTCCATGTCCTACTTTATTTAGGTTTGGGAATTTCTTCAGTATAAATCTTTGGTGAAGCAAGTGCAGAATCTTAATACCATCTAGTATTACTCATTCCATTCACACCTCTTTTCCCCCTCATTGCGTTACTGATCCTTGCTTCACTCTTTCAGAGACCTTGTCTGGGCACGTGATATCAAATGACAGCACTGTGGAATGTCTAAGTTGCTGCTGAACTTTTACAGCTGTTCTAGATGGTCTGTTAACTAGGGCTGCTCCTCTGACTTCTGAAAACAGCCTTTGTTACAGGAAGGATTCAGCTTTGCTCGTTACAAAAAGTTTCATTTTGGATCAGTCAAAATCTGAAAGGCCCTTTCAGTTCAGTTCAGTTCAGTTCAGTTCAGTTGCTCAGTCGTGTCCAACTCTTTGCCACCCCATGAATCGCAGCACGCCAGGCCTCCCTGTCCATCACCAACTCCTGGAGTTCACTCAGACTCAGGTCCATTGAGTCAGTGATGCCATCCAGCCATCTCATCCTCTGTCGTCCCCTTCTCCTGCCCCCAGTCCCTCCCAGCATCAGGGTCTTTTCCAATGAGTCAACTCTTCGCATGAGATGGCCAGAGTACTGGAGTTTCAGCTTTGCATCATTCCTTCCAAAGAAATCCCAGGGCTGATCTCCTTCAGAACGGACTGGTTGGATCTCTTTGCAGTCCAAGGGACTCTCAAGAGTCTTCTCCAACACCACAGTTCAAAAGCATCAATTCTTTGGCACTCAGCCTTCCTCATAGTCCAACTCTCACATCCATACATGGAAAAAAGCATAGCCTTGACTAGACGGATCTTTGTTGGCAAAGGAATGTCTCTGCTTTTCAATATGCTGTCTAGGTTGGTCATAACTTTTCTTCCAAGGAGTAAGCGTCTTTTAAGTTCATGGCTGCAATCATCATCTGCAGTGATGTTGGAGCCCAAAAAATCAAGTCTGACACTGTTTCCACTGTTTCCCCATCTATTTCCCATGAAGCGATGGGACCAGATGCCATGATCTTCATTTTCTGAATGTTGAACTTTAAGCCAACTTTTTCACTCTCCTCTTTCACTTTCATCAAGAGGCTTTTTAGTTCTTCTTCACTTTCTGCCATAAGGGTGGTATCATCTGCATATCTGAGGTTATGATATTTCTCCTGGCAATCTTGATTCCAGCTTGTGTTTCTTCCAGTCCAGTGTTTCTCATGATGTACTCTGCATAGAAGTTAAATAAGCAGGGTGACAATATACAGCCTTGATGTACTCCTTTTCCTATTTGGAACCAGTCTGTTGTTCCATGTCCAGTTCTAACTGTTGCTTCCTGGCCTGCATACAGATTTCTCAAAAGGCAGGTCAGGTGGTCTGGTATTCCCATTTCTTGAAGAATTTTCCACAGTTTATTGTGATCCACACAGGCAAAGGCTTTGGCATAGTCAATAAAGCAGGAATAGATCTTTTTCTGGAACTCTCTTGCTTTTTCCACAGTCCAGCAGATGTTGGCAATTTGATTTCTGGTTCCTCTGCCTTTTCTAAAACCAGCTTGAACATCAGGAAGTTCACAGTTCATGTATTGCTGAAGCCTGGCTTGGAGAATTTTGAGCATTTCTTTACTAGTGTGTGAGATGAGTGCAATTGTGCGTAGTTTGAGCATTCTTTGTCATTGCCTTTCTTTGAGATTGGAATGAAAACTGACCTTTTCCAGTCCTGTAGCCACTGCTGAGTTTTCCAAATTTGCTGGCATACTGAGTGCAGCACTTTCACAGCATCATCTTCTAGGATTTGAAATAGCTCAACTGGAATTCCATCACCTCCACTAGCTTTGTTCATAGTGATGCTTTCTAAGGCCCTTAGTTAGTATTATTCAAAATAACAAGTGCTACATTTTTGGTTTCCATTGAATTTGGATTGATTACTTAGATTATAAAGGGTAGGAAATTAGGTGTCCCTGAAATCAGGAAATACTCCACCTGTCTCCAAGCATCTGACATCATACCACGTTGAATTTTCAGACTTTAAATTGTTCTCTTACAATACAGTGGGGTTTTCCAGAATATGTGAACTCTAAGTCAAAAGAAATTTCCTGGAGAATCCCAGGGACAGGGGAGCCTGGTGGGCTGCCATCTCTGGGGTCGCACAGAGTTGGACACGACTGAAGCGACTTAGCAGCAGCAGCAGCAGACCTAGGTTGAGAGAGATTCTGGGGGAGCTAAGTGTCTTCCCTTTTGAAAGGGAGGCCAGACTGTTTGAAGGGAAGGATGTTGCATCACAGAAGGAAGAGTGGTGACGCAGTCAAAGGACAGCCCTTTGTTGGGGGAGCAGAAAGTGGTAAAGCTTTCGGAAGCAAAGAGCTCCTGTCTGTAGTGAAGGCCTCTGACTTCTGAATTCACAATCTCTTCATCTTTTATGAGGTTTTCTTCAGTGTCAACTGCTCTTTTGTTGATGTTTGCCTCTCAACCTGAATTCCACTGTAGGGTGACAATTTTTCCCCTTCCCATCATTTGGATCTTCAGATACAAAGAATCAAAACAATTCCTTCAAGTTCTTTGTAGAAATAGGCCATTTTATTTTTTCATTGCTTTCAGACTCACAGCTTGAGTTCTAATTGTGTTGCTATGAAATGAATGCAATGTTTTTGCACATTATTATAACCAGAAGTAGCTAGAATATGCACATTGTTCTTCATCTCATAAACTACTTTCACATCTCATTTATTAATTCATAATTCTTGAATAATTGTTAGCTTGACACCACCAGAAGCAACAAATTAAAAAATCCGAATCACCCTTTCTCAGAAAAGCATGTAGATATGTACACAGGACAAATAAAAAGAATAAAATGTTAAAAGTCCTTTCTTATAATTAAATTAAAAAATCTACTACTTGTTCCTGGTCCCAAATATCCTTGAGAAAAAAGATATAAATAAAATCTGTTTTCAGATTTTATGTTTAAATGAAAATGAAGCCAACATTTTGCTTATGTTTATTTAATAAGAATTGAGCTAAATTTTTAACACATAAATATTTAGAAAAAAATGACTATTGATGGTATTTTGTAATTCCATCAGTTAATGTATATTCTTAACTTTGTGGATACTTTTAATATGCTGACAACCTAAACTGTATGAATAAACATATTCTTTTTAAACATTATGGCTTTTCAAATAAAAAATACATGTAATGTACTACATTCAAGTGACTATCACTTTTTCCTCCATAGGATGAATAGGCTAATTTATAACTCACTAAGGGTCAAGAAGGCCAAATGCTCCATACAATAGAGGGAAAAAAATCCCACCATGAAATAGCTGAAGAGTACAAAGGGGTCATTGATTTATAAAGTGCACAATCCTCTGGTTCCCTGCTTTATATTGTGGTCATTCCTCTATAACCCTTTTATTCCTAGATCACTTAAGTCAGTAAAAGTGGTGGCAAGTAAAGAAAGCCTCAGATCACATTTGGGCTGAGGATCAGCTCTTGATTAATTCAAGGTTATACATCTGTGCTTAGACAAAACTTCTGATCCCTCCCACCGACCCTGAAGCAAGACTGAAGACCTTGAGATACCATCGGATATCCATTTTCTCCCTCCAGGGACACATTTTCATGTGGAATAGGAATACAAGCTTCCTCCCTTGCAGTTAGGTGGCCAAATGATCAGGTTCTGATCCAGGAGATAAAACAGATTCTGGGTAGGCTACTTTAAGGGAACTTACTTAGCAGAGATGTTTAACTTTTGTATTTTCTTCCTGATATTTGGACTGCAGATGTGATGAAAGGAGTTCTGGTTCCCATCTGAAATTATGAGGTAAACTTGAGGATGGAACAGGAGTCAAAAAATGAAAGGATTGTGGATTCCTGATGACTGTGTTGCAGTTATACCATGTTGGGCTGCCTAACTCCAGACTTCTATATGAGAGAGAAATCAACTCTTATCTTTTCAAAGTAACTATTGTTACGGGTTCTCTATGAAATGAATCCAGTCCAAGGTGCTAAGAGAAAAAGCATTACTTTAGTTCTGCTATTACTGGGAAAGACTGTATGACCTTCAGTTTCTCATTATACACAGGGTTATATGATAGGACATAATGATAATAATGATATTATTACTGTTTAAATAAATCTTTACTCCAGTCACTGTTCAAAGTTCTTTTTATATGGCTTTTATAAATATACATACTTTTATAGGCCTTTAACTTAATTTTATATATATGTATATAAATATATATAGTGTAGGTATAAGCTGTATATATATATATATATATGAAGAGTAGGTGCTATTATTATCTCTGCTTCATGAATAAGGAAACTTCTAAAGGGCAGAGCTAGGAACTGAGCCCTGGACCACAAAGTCTATGGTCTTAATCATGAAGGTATACTGTCTCCCAGTGAAGGAACTAGCCATCTCTTGAGCATTTTTCTCTTTTGAAAATATTATATTTTCATCTTTTATTCCTCCACCATAGATATTCCTTTGCTACGAAGTAGAAACTCCACATCCTAGAATATATATGTATTGACTCTTAGCCCTGTCTTAACAGATTTAGTCACAGAGCCCTAGGGGACTAACAGCTTAGCAAAACAGACCCCTCACCCAGACTCAACACTGCCAAGTCATAGCTGAGGGTAAGGGGAGGAAAGGCCCACTGGGCAATGTTCAGTGACACACTTACTCAGAAGAGCAAATCTCTTCTGAACTAGACTTTTAATGTAAGCTGTAAGAGGGCATGCTCTGATTTTTTTTATTTAAAATAAGAGAATTATTAATGCCATATGCAACAATAGTTTCTCTTCTGTTGTTTTCAGTTCAGTTCAATTCAGTCGCTAAGTGGTGTCCAACTCTTTGTGACCCCATGGCAGCACGCCAGGCCTTCCTGTCCATCACCAACTCTGGAGTTTACTCAGACCCATCTCCATTGAGTCAGTGATGCCATTCAACCATCTCATCCTCTGTCATCCCCTTTTCCTTCTGCGTTCAATCTTTCCCAGCATCAAGGTCTTTTCAAATGAGTTAGTTCTTCACATCAGGGGGCCAAAGTATTGAAGTTTCAGCTTCAGCATCAGTCCTTCCAATGAATATTCAGGACTGATTTCCTTTAGGATGGACTAGTTGGATCTCCTTGCTGTCCAAGGGACTCTCAAGAGTCTCCTCCAACACCATAGTTCAAAAGTATCAATTCTTTGGTGTGCTCAGCTTTCTTTATAGTCCAACTCTCACATCCATACATGACTACTGGAAAAACTATAGCCTTGACTAGATGGACCTTTGTTGGCAAAGTAATGTCTCTGCTTTTTAATATGCTGTCTAGGTTGGTCATAACTTTTCTTCTAAGGTGCAAGTGTCTTTTAATTTCATGGCTGCAGTCACCATCTGCAGTGATTTTGGAACCCCCCAAAATAAAGTCTATCACTGTTTCCCCATCTATTTGCCATGAAGTGATGGGATTAGATGCTATGATCTTAGTTTATTGAATGTTTAGCTTTAAGCCAACTTTTTCACTATCCACTTTCATTTTCATCAAGAGGCTCTTTAGATCTTCTTTGCTTTCTGCCATAAGGGTGGTCTTATCTGCATATCTGAGGTTATTGATATTTCTCCTGGCAATCTTGATTCTAGCTTGTACTTCTTCCAGCCCAGCGTTTCTCATGATGTACTCTGCATATAAGTTAAATAAGCAGGGTGACAATATACAGCCTCAACATACTCCTTTCCTGATTTGGAACCAGTCTGTGTTCCATGTCCAGTTCTAACTGTTGCTTCCTGGCCTGCATACAGATTTCTCAAGAGGCAGGTCAGGTGGGCTGGTATCCCATCTCTTTAACAATTTTTTCATTTATTGTGATCCACACAGTCAAAGGCTTTGGCACACTGTTGTATTACTTTTTGTTATTGTTGCTGCTATTTCTTTGGTTTGGAATACCATCAGAATATAAATAGAATAACAGACCACCAAAACTGGATCAGTCCTCTTTATCATTCAGAATACTGTAGGTTAGATACAGGGGAAAAAAAAAAAAAAGAAAAAGGTAATGATCTGTAAATCTCAGAAGCCCCAGCTAGGGATAAGAACCGCTGATGAGAATAATCAGACATCACATGTTAGTCAATGTTGTTTTTTAAATCAATTTGTATCAGTAACATTCAAGTCTAAAGTCCTTTGGCCTCATATGCAGATAAAGTTAAACCAGAGAAAATCCTCATGTTCCATGAAGCTCTCAATTATCAACTTAAGAATGTCTGCTGACAGAAACCTGGTTTAACTCCAAGAGACTAGCCATTTCTGGCAACTGGATTTCAAAACGGGGAAGGACATAAGAAGGAAGTCCTTCAGAATAGATTATGGCTGATATCCATGCCCAGGAAAAGGAAGGTCACCGCTTCATTGTTTTTTGGCATGGGGAGAGCACAGCATCAACATCTCGAGTATGCAGAGAATGCTTTATGAGGATCTGAGACACAGAAATAGAGAAAAAAGAATGTCAATGCCTGACTAAAGCTTCAATGGCAAAATTAGACAAACAAATGAGTTGTGATCTGCTTCTTTCCACCTTCTACATATACTATAATATAAACAGTAAGAGAATGGTATTTGCCCTGATCACACTTTTTGATTAGCAATGTTTTCCTTTTTCTGTCTCAATAATTCTTTTTATGATATCTTATCACAATGTCTAGTATCCAAATATTTCAAAATATCCAGGTACCTGATGAAAGTGTTCATTCCATAATCTAGGATATATAATATAACTTCTCCAGGGTCAAATATAAACAAACATAAATGCTACTTTAATGAATCCACCTGCAATGCAGGAGACCTGGGTTCAAGCCCTGGGTTGGGAAGATCCCCTGGAGGAGGGCATGGCAACCCATTCCATTATTCTTGCCTGGAGAATCCCTATGGACAGAGGAGCCTGACAGGCTACCATCCATGAGGTTGCAAAGAAGCAAACATGATGAAAACTAAATACACATAATTTTAAAAAATTATTTTTGTTCCTTTTATACTTTTAAATATGGAGCATTTCAGAGACAGCTATAAATAATTTTTAGCTAGTTAGTTGTTCTGGGCAGGTATATGGCTCTGATGTTTAAGGTCTCATAGCTGATATATATTTTCAATATTAGAATCAATCTTATCTAGCCAAGTTACTCATTCCTACGTTTGAGATGCCATAATACAGGCATGCTCGTCTGTTCCTCTTGAAGGCATGGGACTGGAGCCAGGTCGGGACAAAGGTATGAAAGTGGAAGGAGCAGAGTTAAATTCTCTGTAATTCAGTAAATCTCTCAAAGGTTTTCAACCTTTGTTACCAGTTTCTAGGGATTAACATGATTATTAGAAACTACTACTGATAGCATAGAACTTTTACCTGTAGTCCTTTGTTTACACTTCATTTGTTCAAAGTCTATTTTCCGAGAATTGTTTCCTTACGTCCTTTTAGAAGTTCTGATTATTTCCGACCCAGTTCAGTTCAGTCACTCAGTCATGTCTAAATCTTTGTGACCCCATGGACTGCAGCACACCAGGCCTCCCTGTCCATCACCAACTCCCAGAGTTTACTCAAACGCATCTCCATTGAGTCAGTGATGCCATCCAACCATCTCATCCTCTATCGTCCCCTTTTCCTCCTGCCCTCAGTCTTTCCCAGAATCAAGGGCTTTTCAAATGAGTTAGTTCTTCGCATCAGGGGACCAAAGTATTGGAGTTTCAGCTTCAGCATCAGTCCTTCCAATGAATATTCAGGACTGATTTCCTTTAGGATTGGACTGATTGATCTCCTTACAGTCCAAGGGACTCTCAAGAGTCTTCTCTAACACCACAGTTCAAAAGCATCAATTCTTCAGTGCTCAGCTTGCTTTATAGTCCAACTCTCACAATGACTACTGGAAAAACCATAGCCTTGACTAGACGAACCTTTGTTGGCAAAGTAATGTCTCTGCTTTTTAATATGCTATCTAGGTTGGTCATAACTTTTCTTCCAAGGAGCAAGTGTCTTTTAATTTCATGGCTGCAATCACCATCTGCAGTGATTTTGGAGCCCCCCAAAATAAAGTCTCTCCCTGTTTCCATGGTTTCCCCATCTATTTGCCATGAAGTGATGGGACCAGATGCCATGATCTTCATTTTCTGAATGTTGAGTCTTAAGTTAACTGTTTCACTCTTTTCTTTCACTTTCATGAAGAGGTTTTTTAATTTTTTGTTTTCTGCCATAAAGGTGGTCTTATCTGCATATCTGAGGTTAATGATATTTCTCCCAGCAATCTTGATTCCAGCTTGTGCTTCGTCCAGTCTAGCATTTCTCATGATGTACTCTGCATATAAGGTATATAAGCAGGGTGACAATATACAGCCTTGATGTACTCCTTTCCCAATTTGGAACCAGTCTGTTTTTCCATGTCCAGTTCTAACTTGCTTCCTGACCTGCATATAGGTTTCTCAAGAGGCAGGTCAGATGGTCTGGTATTCCCATCTCTTTCAGAATTTTCCACAGTTTATTGTGATCCACAGAGTCAAAGGCTTTGGCATAGTCAAGAAAGCAGAAGTAGATGTTTTTCTGGAACTCTCTTGCTTTTTTGATGATCCTATGGATGTTGGCAATTTGATCTCTGGTGGTTCTGCCTTTTCTAAATCCAGCTTGATCATCTGGAAGTTCACGGTTCATGTATTGTTGAAGCCTGGCTTGGAGAATTTTGAGAATTACTTTGCTAGTGTGTGAGATGGGTGCAATTGTGCAGTAGTTTGAGCATTCTTTGGCATTGCCTTTCTTTGGGATTGGAATGAAAACTGACCTTTTCAGTCCTGTGGCCACTGCTGTTTTCCAAATGCTGGCATACTGAGTGCAGCACTGTTACAGCATCATCTTTCAGGATTTGAAATAGCTCAACTGGAATTCCATCACCCCCACTAGCTTTGTTCTCAGTGATGCTTCCTAAGGCCCACTTGACTTTGCCTTTCAGGATATCTGGCTTTAGGTGAGTGATCACACCATTGTGATTATCTGGCCCAAGAGAAAACTTATTTGGGGGCGGGGAGGTGGTGGGAATGGTTAACAGTATCCTTTTGTGATTTTATACTGTTTCAGTTAGAGTTCTTCAAGAATGACAGTAAAAAGGGAATTTTATGGAAGGATTGAGAGAACTCATGGATTTGAGAGGTAATAGTGAATCAGGTTTGAAACAACCAGGTCCCTGGTCCCTTTGTCCTGAAGTGGATGAACCTTTACCATTTTTTCTGTGCATGCAAAACTCTAACCAAAATTCACAGTCCTAGGAGAGAGAATTTTACTGATCAAACTCAGTTTAAGGCCCAAATGGAATCGAGTGAAAGGAATTGAAGAGAAGGACCTAGCTGTACCAACCACTAGAACTGCACACAGTGGAGAAAACACAGTTCCCCAGATGAAAGAATGATAAGAACAGAGAATGAAGGCTGGCTGACTAAGAAGCAATAAATGTCTGCCTCCCTATTTTTGGCTCAGAAGGTAAAGCATCTGTCTGCAATGCAGGAGACCCGGGTTCCATCCCTGGGTTGGGAGGATGCCCTGGAGAAGGAAATGTCAGCCCACTCCAGTATTCTTGTCTGGAAAATGCCATGGACCATGGAGCCTGGTAGGTTACGGTCCATGGGGTCGCAAAGAGTTGGACACAACTGAGCGACTTCACTTTCACTTTCCCTATTTTGGTTTTGTGGGACAGAAGACAAGACTTGCTGACTGTTAGCAGGAATACACCACTAAAGAAAATAAAAATATTAATAAAAACTGTAGCTGAAGAACGTGAGTATCCTTGTGCTAAACAAAAGAAAAAAACTAGTAAAACAGACTAAACTCACCCTCTGTGATGGAATAAGGCTGTTAAATGTTAGAAACGTGCATATTTCCCTATTACTTTCCACTAAGGTAAAAAAAGATTTTTACCATGAGATTCTGGAACTTGGCGAGGAATGCCAGATGGTTGTAAAGATGCTATTAGTCTGCTTGTCCAGTTCAGCCACCACCATTTCATCCATTGTTATTACTATTTATATATCTCTATCTCCAAGGCATGAGGATATAGTTTGGAAGATTGACTAGATTTCAGTTAAGTAGAAGACAGACAAGACTGGGTTTGGAAGACCCTTTGAGTTGCAGAAAGTTGGCTTAGTTAAAAGGCATGGAGTATTTCCCAAAGTAATTTCAACTACATTGAAATCAAGTAATTCTTGATTTCAAACTGAGATATGACCAAAGAAACTGAAAGCACATGGAATAGTTAGGGAAAAGGTATCATAAAACCATAAAATTTTACAGTCATCACAGAATTTGGAATGCCAAATACTTCACTTATAAGCTCACCTGATTTCACTCTGTACTCAAGATGTATATCACCCATCACTTAAGACACTCTGTTACTGATCAGCAGCAAGTATAAATTTCTTTGTCTCTTCCAAACCCATCTACTATAACTCTGCTCTTGTTATCTTGCTAAAATTTCAAGCTGTATCCCTAAGGCTCCTAATAGTCTTGATCCAAAAACATTCATTCCCCAAACCACACCCTCTATATCAAGCCACAGTGATCTTCTTACCATTTTCTCAGACACATTTCCATCTTTCACTGTTTCATGACTTTATATATGCAGTTTTTTCTCAAACATGCTGACCTTCTAACACACTGATGAACTTCTTCTCATCCTTCAAAATATTTCGTCCCTTTTTTATCTTTGACAAATTTTTGAATTCCACCAAACTGAGTTATTCTTATCTTCTGTATTCCTATAGCACTTTGCTTTTCTCTCTCCTATAAAATAAACATCATTTTGTTTTTTAGTGTTTCTATGTCTAGGTCCCTCAGGCCTCATGCACCTAAAGGTAGACATCCATCTTATTCTTTTTTGGATCTATCCTAAACTTAAGAACAGTTTGGCCCATTGTCAATGCTCAACAAATAATTATTGATTGGATAAATGAATGTCAACTGAATTTCTGGTATCCTGACATAATCCCTGAGAAAGGAGGAGACTTTAATGTATGTTATATTTTCCTTGCTACTAAAAGGTGTGTCTTTTGAGATTTGTGCATATAGAGTATGAGCTACCTTCACCTGAAACATTAAAATGAAATTTATAATTTTCCATGCTTCATCTTGCTTTCGCTTAATTTGTATACTGCTCTTTATAAGTGTAAATTAAAGTCTTATGCTGTTTAGGGAAGCTGAGATAATCAAAACCCCTGTGCTTTAAAAAGAATATCCATATTTATTATTTGGATTCTATACTATTCTGTTTATTTTAACAATATTTTTCTGGATATAGTTTTGAATCTCATTGACTAAATGTCCACTTTCAACACCATCTCATCATATACTATTCACAGGAGTGTTTTGTTTAAAAATGCACAAAGGTATCTTATTAAATAATGTCACAAACATGAAGTTCATTATTATGCAAATGCCATCCTTGGAACAGATTTGTTAATTGAAACTCATTTGCATAATTAATGAACTCCCAAATGAATTATGCCTTTGCAGATTTGTGCAGCATTGTTTTAAAATAAATTATAAAATACATGTCAAAGGAAGAGTGCTTTCTGGGTTCCCATAGCATTGTTTGAAAATTAATTACCAAATGCTTGTCAAATTAAAATGAGTTTATAGTTTTTACAATGTTATTTTAAAATTAATCACAAAATAAAATGTCATTGCATTAAAGTAAACAACTTGTTATTTTCTCCAAAAAGAACCACAGAAAATAGCATTTTAACTTCAATTATATTGTTTAGTATAGTGATTCTAGTGTTTTATTCATTTCATCTTTACATTGTGACTTAAAATTGGTAGTTGTTAGCATGTTAATGTTTTGATAAATTGAGATTTAATTTAATTTATTAGGTAGCTTATTTTATATGGTTGATGATTAATGCATTGCATATGAACCAAGTATAGGTTTGTTCATGATAAACTGGAGTTTAAAGAACATTCAAGGTCACTTAAGTCTGCTTTATGAATGGTATTCTTAAGGTTCATTTTCTTGGAATTTGACAGCTGTCAGTAAGAATGATTAAAAGCATTTAGCATGGATGTTTTTCTACCTATTTAACAAATATGGTGGTGAGCTAAAAAGCCTCTTGATGAAAATGAAAGAGGAGAGTGAAAAGGTTGGCTTAAAGCTCAACATTCAGAAAACGAAGATCATGGCATCTGGTCCCATCATTCCATGGGAAATAGATGGGGAAACAGTGTCAGACTTTATTTTGGGGGGCTCCAAAATCACTGCAGATGGTGACTGCAGCCATGAAATTAAAAGACGCTTACTCTTTGGAAGAAAAGTTATGACCAACCTAGATAGCATATTGAAAAGCAGAGACATTACTTTGCCTACTAAGGTCCGTCTAGTCAAGGCTATGGTTTTTCCTGTGGTCATGTATGGATGTGAGAGTTGGACTGTGAAGAAGGCTGAGCGCCGAAGAATTGATGCTTTTGAACTGTGGTGTTGGAGAAGACTCTTGAGAGTCCCTTGGACTGCAAGGAGATCCAACCAGTCCATTCTGAAGGAGTGGGATTTCTGGGATTTCTTTGGAAGGAATGATGCTAAAGCTGAAGCTCCAGTACTTTGGCCACCTCATGCGAAGAGTTGACTCATTGGAAAAGACTCTGATGCTGGGAGGGATTGGGGCCAGGAGGAGAAGGGGACGACAGACGATGAGATGGCTGGATGGCATCACGGACTCAATGGACGTGAATCTGAGTGAACTCTGGGAGTTGGTGATGGACAGGGAGGCCTGGCATGCTGCAATTCATGGGGTCACAAAGAGTTGGACACGACTGAGTGACTGAACTGAACTGAACAGATGATGCCTTTCCTTGGTGCAGTAAAGCCTCTGGACGTCCCCACTACCTTATTCACTCACAGGAATTCTCTATTTTGTACAAAGACCATAGCTGCTGTCAATCCTGGACTCCCCAGTCCACAGGGAACCCCCATCTACCATGAATTTAAGTGGGAAACACCAGTATATCTAAACACTGATTTGGCCAAAATGACTTTTGAAACAATATATTTGGTAAAGAGTCCCCAGGAATTAAGGTTGCCAATCAAATACCTTTTCAAAACATTAAAATATAATAATAATAATCCTTTCCTAGATGTATGACAATATGTAATAGTGAAACATTCACTCAATAAATTTGTTTTAATAACAGTATCTCCTCTTTGCTTGTCTCCTGATCCTCCAAAGTAAACCTACTGCTATGGTTTATATTCCTATTCTGTCAGTTCTTGACCATGGAATATAATCCCATGGCAAAAGTTCTTTGTTTAACATGATTGCAACCATACAAACCAGTTAATCCTAAAGGAAATCGACAATGAATATTCATTGGAAGGACTGAGCTGAAGTTCTAATACTTTGGCCACCTGATGCAAAGAGCTGATTCACTGGAAAAGACCTGGGTGCCTGGGAAGATTGAGGGCAGGTGGAAAAGGGGATGACAGAGGATGAGATGTTTGGGTGGCATCACTGACACAATGGACGTGAGTTTCAGCAAACTCAGGGCGCTAGTGAAGGACAGGGCAGCCGGGTGTGCTGCAGTTCCTGGGGTCGCAGGGAGTGGGACATGACTTAGTGACCAAACAACAACAAGAAGACAATTAATTCTTAAGTAAACAGATAAAGCATTTTGCTTCTATTTTTATTGTATGTACAGATGCCTTTCTAAGCCCCATGAACTATTCTATGTCGCCCTTTCTATAAAGCAGTAAACATAACAACCCTTTCTAGAAGGCAATATTCCTTCTACTTCATACTTGGTGTGTGAATAAGAACTCAAGTGGCTCATGCAGATACATGAATTTGACTTCTTGCCATTTCCTCTTCAATTCTGACACATATATTGCTCTTAAAACACTTTCATTTTTTAACAATCAAGTCAATATAACCACTGCTGTCTAAGATAAAGATGATGCCTTTCCTTGGTGCAGTAAAGCCTCTGGACGTCCCCACTACCTTATTCACTCTACAGGAATTCTCTATTTTGTACAAAGACCATAGCTGCTGTCAATCCTGGACTCCCCAGTCCACAGGGAACCCCCATCTACCATGAATTTAAGTGGGAAACACCAGTATATCTAAACACTGATTTGGCCAAAATGACTTTTGAAACAATATATTTGGTAAAGAGTCCCCAGGAATTAAGGTTGCCAATCAAATACCTTTTCAAAACATTAAAATATAATAATAATAATCCTTTCCTAGATGTATGACAATATGTAATAGTGAAACATTCACTCAATAAATTTGTTTTAATAACAGTATCTCCTCTTTGCTTGTCTCCTGATCCTCCAAAGTAAACCTACTGCTATGGTTTATATTCCTATTCTGTCAGTTCTTGACCATGGAATATAATCCCATGGCAAAAGTTCTTTGTTTAACATGATTGCAACCATACAAACCAGTTAATCCTAAAGGAAATCGACAATGAATATTCATTGGAAGGACTGAGCTGAAGTTCTAATACTTTGGCCACCTGATGCAAAGAGCTGATTCACTGGAAAAGACCTGGGTGCCTGGGAAGATTGAGGGCAGGTGGAAAAGGGGATGACAGAGGATGAGATGTTTGGGTGGCATCACTGACACAATGGACGTGAGTTTCAGCAAACTCAGGGCGCTAGTGAAGGACAGGGCAGCCGGGTGTGCTGCAGTTCCTGGGGTCGCAGGGAGTGGGACATGACTTAGTGACCAAACAACAACAAGAAGACAATTAATTCTTAAGTAAACAGATAAAGCATTTTGCTTCTATTTTTATTGTATGTACAGATGCCTTTCTAAGCCCCATGAACTATTCTATGTCGCCCTTTCTATAAAGCAGTAAACATAACAACCCTTTCTAGAAGGCAATATTCCTTCTACTTCATACTTGGTGTGTGAATAAGAACTCAAGTGGCTCATGCAGATACATGAATTTGACTTCTTGCCATTTCTCTTCAATTCTGACACATATATTGCTCTTAAAACACTTTCATTTTTTAACAATCAAGTCAAATATAACCACTGCTGTCTAAGATATGATGCTACAATGTACGTTTTTTTTTGGCATCAATACCTCAAAATACTCTAACTTGGCATCGTTTTCTGAAATTCTTTATCACTATGCTCACATGTACATGACAATAAAACACCCAGTGGAGACCAACTAGCTCATTTGGACTAATAACCACATGCTGAAATTATAAGTTAATTTCTATAGAGGCAGGAACTTTCATGAGGATCATAATTTACTTTGAGAGAGCTTCCAATGAATTAAAGCAGACGTGCTCTAAGTGAAAGAATTTGAGCCATTTGTTTTTTAATGGACTGTAGTTGGCAGTTGTAGACATTCCAGTCTTTGGGAAAATGCTCATTTTGATGAGAACAAGAGTAAACTAAGACAATTTTTACTGATTGAATGTCAACCTTCTCTGAAACTTATAAGATTACTAGTCTACTTGACATAATCTTTTTTTTTTTAAGACTGGATTCATTTTTGTTATATTAATTTCAGAATCATGGTTAAGACTGCTGTTCTATGAATTTGATCAGAATTCCAATTTTCTTTATTAAAACTAAGACTTGTTTAAGCTGAGATTTTTAATTAATTTATTTATTTAATATAAATTTATTTATTTTAATTGGAGGTTAATTACTTTACAATATTGTATTGGTTTTGCCATACATCAACATGAATCCACCACAGGTGTACACGTGTTCCCCATCCTGAACCCCCCTCCCTCCTCCCTCCCCATACCATCCCTCTGGGTCATCTCAGTTCACCAGCCCCAAGCATCTGGTATCATGCATTGAACCTGGACTATTATACAGAGTGAAGTAAGCCAGAAAGAAAAACACCAATACAGTATACTAACACATATATATGGAATTTAGAAAAAGGGTAAGCTGAGTTTTTATGTCGACTTCTACAGAATGTTTTATATATTGGGCTTGGAGAGGAAAGTGGAGTTTGTTTTTTTTTTTTTTTTTAGTTCTCTTGGAGGCCCTTTCAGATTTGTACTGTTTTTTTCAGGAGCCTTTGCCAGGCAGCTTTGTTGTCCAGATCAAGATCAGAACCATATAACCCCAAAATACATACCCTTTATATCTAAGAGTTTACCAAAGAGAAATTGACTCAATGCTATTTTGTAAGCTAAAGCTACTCCTGAGGCCGCAACATCTACAATCTTAGTTTCCTATGATTTCTGTTCTGCCTATCAAAATCCATTCCTATTCTGATGTTATTTCTAGGCATTATATCTATGTTCTTCCAAATCTGCAAGCTAACAAAATATCTAAACTACAAGTTAGAACTTTCTCCCCAAACAAATGATGGATTATTTTGTATTAGCCCTGGGCATAAATAGAACATTTTCTTCATAAACAGTTTTGAAGAATAAAATATCTTATTTCTAATCACAGAAACACTATCTCACATTAGACTTTTATAAAATATTGCATATATATGCAATATATAGAATGTTCAAACTACTGCACAATTGCACTCATTTCACATGCTAGCAAAGTAATGCCTCAAATTCTCCAAGCCAGGCTTCATTAGTACATGAACCGAGAACTTCCAGATGTTCAAGCTCGATTTAGAAAAGGCAGAGGAACTAGAGATCAAATTGTCAACATCCATTGGATCACAGAAAAAGCAACAGAATTTCAGAAAACCATCTACATCTTTATTGACTATACCAAAGCCTTTGACTGTGTGGACCACAACAAACTAGAGAAAATTCTTCAAGAGATGGGAATATCAGGTCACCTGATCTGCCTCCTGAGAAGTCTGTATGCAGGTCAAGAAGCAACAGTTAGAACTGCACATGGAACAATGGACTATTTCCAAATTGGGAAAGGAGTACATCAAGGCTGTATATTGTCACCTGTTTATTTAACTTGTATGCAGAGTACATCATGCAAAATGCTGGGCTGAATGAAGCACAAGCTGGAATCAAGAATGCTGGGAGAAATATCAATAAGCTCAGATATGCGATGACACCACCCTTATGACAGAAAGTGAAGAGGGACTAAAGAATCTCTTGATGAAAGTGAAATAGAAGAATGAAAAAGTTGGCTTAAAACTCAACATTTAATAAATGAAGATCATGGCATTCTCTCCCATCACTTCATAGCAAACAGATGATGAAACAATGGAAACAGTGAGAGACTTTATTTTCTTGGGCTCCAAAATCATTGCAGATGGTGACTGCAGCCATGAAATTAAAAGATGCTTGCTCCTTGGAAAAAAAGCTATGACCAACCTAGATAGCATATTAAAAAGCAGAGACATTACTTTGCTGACAGAGGTCTGTTTAGTCAAAACTATGGTTTTTCCAGTAGTCATATATGGATGTGAGTGCTGGACTATAAAGAAAGCTGAGCGCTGAAGAATTGATGCTTTTGAACTGTGGTGTTGGAGAAGACTCTTGAGAGTCCCTTGGACTGTAAGGAGATCCAACCAGTCCATTCTAAAGGAAATCAGTCCTGAATATTCCTTGGAAGGACTGATGCTAAAGCTGAAACTCCAACACTTTGGCCACATGATGCAAAGAATGGGTTTATTTGAAAAGATCCTGATGCTGGGGAAGATTGATGGCAGGAGGAGAAGGGGACGACAGAGGATGAAATAGTTGGATGGCATCACTGACTCTATGGACATGAGTTTGAGCAAGCTCCAGGAATTGGTGATGGACAGGGAAGCCTGATGTGCTGCAGTTCATGGTGTCACAAAGCCAGACACGACTGAGCGACTGAACTGAACTCAACTGATGTTAATCTAGACATGTCTTCTTTTATTGCACTTTATCATGCTTCATGATATTGTGTTTTTTACAGACTGGAGATCTGAAACAATCCTTTATCAAGAAAATCTACTGGTGCCATTTTTCCAACAGCATTTGCTCACTTCATGTCTCTGTGTCACATTTTGATAATTGTCACAATATTTAAAATATTTTCACTTTATTATATTTATAAGAGTGATCAGTGATTCTGATGTTACTATTGTAATTGGGGTGGTGGTGGTTGCCATGAACTATGCCCACATAAGACAGCTTAATCAACAAATATTGTTTGTGTTCTGACTGCTCCACCAACTGACCTTGCCTGGTCTCTTCCCTTTTCCTCAAGCCTCCCTGATTCCCCCAGACACAGTAATAATGAAATTAGACCAATTAATAAGCACACAACACCTCCAAGTGTTCATGTGAATGGAAGAGTCAATGGATGCAGCAAACTTCATTGCTGTCTTAGGAAATGACCACAGCCCCCCCCCTCAACTTTCAGCAACTACTGCCCTGCTCAGTTAGCAGCTACCAGCATCAAGACAAGAACCTCCACCAGCAAAGAGATTACAGCTCACTCAAGGCCCAGATGACTGTAAGCATTTTTTAACAGCACAATAGTTTTTAAAGGTAATGTACTGATACATTATTATTTTGGCAACAACACTTTTACACACTTAATAGACTACAGTATAGTATAAACATGACTTTCATATGTACTGGGAAACCAAAACATTCTATGACTCACTTTATTGCAGCATTTGTTTTATTGCAGGGGTCTGGAACTGAACCCAGAATATCCTTGAGGTATGCCTGTAACTAGAAACTTCTTTTTGATGAAGGAAATTTTCTAAAAACTGCTGAATATTATATGAGTAAAATCACTGAATTTTTAATTTCCATTTTTTCAATTAGATGTTTAGGTTTTATAGATTCGTTGCCAGAAAGAAAAATAGGCATTCTATGACTTTGACAGTAACATAGAATTTCATTTTATTTTCTTATTCATCTGAATACCTATCCGCTTTTCTCAACCTTAACCTGTGATGAAATGATTCATAGACTTATTGCATATGCATGCTTATAATTGGAGATCTTTCTTCCCTAGAGTTCAAGTTGAACATCACTGTTGATCTACGTCCAGCATGGCATTATAGGGCATTTTTTTGCAGCTATTTTTAATTGGACATAAAATATTAATCCATCTGAGTTTCTGTATAGAATGTACCTGGAGGAGGTAGGAACTTAGAGAGCATACAGAGACAGAATTTTAATTCATTTATTTTGAAGAGGAGTCACTTTATCTTGAAGGGCAGAAAGTCTGTCTCTAACAGTGCCCTTTGTGATCTAGAGGAGAGAATTCACAATGACTACAGCTTACAGAGAAAACTGAAATCCCTTTATGGGTTTGACTATTCTTACTAACCCCAAATGGGTAAAGGGCTTGTTTTCTCCCAGGTTTGAAAAGCAAGAAGTTCAACATGTGACTCTCCTTTGAATCAGAGATTTCTGCTGGTATAATTACCACTGGGTGCTGAGTTTTGGTGAAGAGAATGTAAAGCATTTAAAGAAATGATTTATAGTTGGTCCCTTGTTATTCACTTTCAGGTTCCCTACTGAAAATACGTCTAATTTTTGGAATTTAAAGAATTTGTCAAGATTCTCTGCTGAGATTATTCGATGACTAATATTAAGGGGAAAAGTGACTTTTACCTCAATTGCATTTAAGAAATGTGATTATTTAGAATCCTATTTTATCAGTATTGTTGCCTTCTTAGATCACTGAGGAGCGTCCAGAAGTACTAATCTGACAATGTATATACTGTGAAGACTGTACTGATAAAGTAGCAGTGAAAGGTGATTCATACAATCTGGATCTCAAGGTTTTTTAGATTCTTCAGTTTGGTTCTACCAGCTAAAAGGGCAGGGAGTGGAAGGAGCAGATGGCAAACCATTTCTTTCTTAGAGAAGCAGATTACTTGCCCCTAAATCTATATCCTTGTACTTGAATCTTTCTTGATTGGTGGTCTCACAGTTTCAAAATGGTTCACTGTTAAAAGTGAACTTAAAGACATCTTAGATGGTTCTCTAGCTGCTTACACTTTATGAATCTTGGAGCATTCAATTCAATTCAACTGCAGTTCAGCTCAACAATGGAGCCCGTACTCTGGGCCAGGTACTGTGCCAAGCACTGAGGTAGCCACATGAGTAACACCTACTTGTCCTCAAAAGCTGACAGTTTGTGAGGGAGAAAGACAACAGAAATGGGCAATTTCATTTCATCCAGAAAGTTCAACAGTGGTATTGTATAGAAAGCCTGCTCGAACAGCCTGGAGGGAAATGGATCAGAGAAGAGAATGCTTCCAACTGTTCCAGAATCATTGGAATTTGCCCCTGCTTAATCCTTAGACGTTATCAGACCTACCTGATCTCGTATGGAAGGATAATAGCAGAAAGTTGATGCAAAATTGGGATTGCCCCATGCCACAACCCAGCACCTGGCTTGGTCAATATTGGATACAGGGTTATAGAATGTTACACTAGTTCATTAAAGACAAGCTCAGCCAAAATTCTCTAATCAAACTTTTAGGCGATCCTATGTGTTGTATACTTGCATGCATGCTGAGTTGCTAAAGTTGTACCTGATCCTTCGTGACCCTATGCACTGCAGTCCACCAGGCTTCTCTGTCCATGGGATTCCCCAGGCAAGAATACTGGATCTTCCATGATCCAGGGGTTGAACCCACATCTCCTGCATTGGCAAGTGGGTTCTTTACCACTTATAAACTGGGGAAGCCTGCTCTATACTCAAAGATCCTTAAAACCCCCTGAGTGTAGTTTTATGGAGATTCCTGTAAATTACATCACTGACTTGTTTTTTACTGTTTGGTCATCATTCCCACTTCTCCCCTCATCAAATGCTGAAAATTTTTCTCCTTTCACAAAATTAAGTTAATGCAGAGTTATATACTATTAGTGTTTAACTGAATCTCCATGACCAGGAAAACATAAAAGCCACATCATAAAACAATGAAGAGATAAAAATCTTTCTCCTTTAGTTCCTAAGAGTAAATTATAATGCCTCACAAAATAACTGTTTGGTAATTATAATTACACCCAATTTAGAAAGGAAGAATCTGGTCTCAGAAAGGTAAATCATGACCGAAGTCATCAGTCTTACATCAGCGCTCTAGTTCTTTATCTGTGGTTTTAAATGTCGTGCTATGTTGGTTATACAAAATAGCCACATCAGACTCTGAAAACTTCTATGTTCGTATATGCTTCCCAGAGTCCTTTTAGCCTGATCATTTTTTAGAATTTAATAACAGTAGAAAGATCCCCTTTATGGATCACAGTCTTGTCGTGGTGAAGGGGCTTGAGTAACTCAGTGAAGCTATGAGACATTCCCTGCAGGGCCACCTAAGATGGATGGGTCAGAGCGGAGACTTCTGACAAAACATGGTCCACTGGAGGAGAGAATGGCAAACCACTCCAGTTTTCTTGCCATAAGAACCCCATGGACAAAGTGAAAAGGCAGAAGATATGACACCAGAAGATGAGCCTCCCAGGTCAGTAGGTGTCCAATATGCTACTGGAGAAGAGCAGAGGGCAAATAGTACTAGCTCCAGAAAGAATGAAGTGTCTAGGCCAAAGCAGAGATGATGCTTTGTTGTGGATGAGTCTGGTGATGAAAGTAAAGTCTGATGCTATAAAGAACAATACTGCATAGAAGCCTGGAATGTTAGGTCCATGAATCAAGGTAGATTGGACGTGGTCAAGCAGAAGATCGTGAAACTAAACATAGACATCTTAGGAACAGTTGAACTAAAATGGACGGGAATGGACAAATGTACTTTAGAAGACCATTATATCTACTACTGTGGGCAAGAATCCCTTAGAAGAAATGGAATTGCCCTCATAGTGAACAACAGAATCTGCAATGCAGTACTTGGGTGCAATTTCAAAAACAACAGAATGATCTCAGTTCATTTCCAAGGCAAAATATTCAGCGTCACAGTAATCTAAGTCTATGCCCAAACCATTATTGCTGAAGAAGCTGAAGTTAACTGGTTCTATGAAGACCTACAAGATCTTCTAGAACTAACACTAGAAAAAGACGTCCTTTTCATCATAGGGGACTGGAATATAAAAGAAAGAAGTCAAGAGATACCTGGAAAAACAGGCAAGCTTGGTCTTGGAGTATAAAATGAAGCAGGGACAAGGCTAACACAGTTTTGTCAAGAGAACTAACCAGTCATAGCTAACACCCATTTTCAACAGCACAAGAGATGACTCTACACATGGACATCACCAAATGTCAAAACCAAAATCAGATTGATTATATTCTTTGGAGTCAAAGATAAAGAAGCTTTACATAGTCAAAAAGAACAAGACCTGGAGCTGACTATAGTTCAGATCATGAACTCCTTATTGCAAAATTCAGGCTTAAATTGAAGAAAGTATGACCTAAATTAAACTCCTTATGATTATCCAATAGAGTGATGAATTGGGGATTAGGTCTGGTAGACAAAGTGCCTGAAGAACTACAGACAGAGGTTCGTAACACTGTACAGGAGGCATTTACCAAAACCATCCCAAAGAAAAAGAAATGCAAGAAGGCAAAGCGGTTGTCTGAGGAGGTATTACAAATAACAGGGAAAGAAGAGAAGAAAAAAGCAAGGTAGAAAGGGATAGATATGCCCACCTAAATGCAGAGTTCCAAAGAAAAGCAAGGAGCAATAGAAAGGTTTTTTAAATCACAATGCAAAGATATAAAGGAAAATGATAGAATGGGAAAGACTAGAGATCTCTTCAAGAAAATTGGAGATACCAAGGGAACATTCATGCAAGGATAGACACAATAAAAGACAGAAATAGTAAGGACCTAACAGAAGCAGAAGAGATTAAGAGGCTTTGGCAAAATACACAAAAGAACTATACAAAACAGTTTCTAGTGACCCAGATAACCACAGTGTGGTTACTCTCCCAATGCCAGATATCCTGGAGTGTGAAGTCATGTGGGCCTTAGGAAGTATTACTACAAACAAAGCTAGTGGAGGGATGGAATTCCAGCCGAGTTATTTCAAATTCTAAAAGATAATGCTATTAAAGTGCTACACTCAATATGCCAGCAAATTTGGAAAACTCAGCAGTGGCCACAGGACTGGAAAAGGTCAGTTTTCATTCCAATCCCAAAGAAAAGCAATGCCAAAGAATGCTCCAACTACCAGACAATTGTACTTATTTAACATGCTAGCAAGATTATGCTTAAAATTCTTCAAGCTAGCTTCAACAGTACGTGAACTTAGAACTTTCAGATGTACAAAGTGGGTTTAGAAATGCAGAGGAACCAGAGATCAAATTGCCAGGATCTGTTGGATTACGAAAAAAAAAACCAATGGAATTCTAGAAAAGCATCCACTTCTGCTTCAATAACTACACTAAAGCCTTTGACTGTTTGGATCACAACAAACTGTGGAAAATTCTTAAAGAGGTGGGAATACCCGACCACCTTACCTGCTTCCTGAGAACTCTGTATGCACGTCAAGAAGCAACAGTTAGAACTGGACATGGAACAACAGACTGGTTCCAAATCGGAAAAGGAGTACATCAAGGCTTTGTATTGCTGCCCTGATTATTTAACTTCTATGCAGAGTACATAATGCAAAATGTCAGGATGGATGAAGCACAAGCTGGAATCAAGGTTGCCAGGAAAAATACCAATAACTTCAGATATGCAGATGACACCACCCTTATGGCTGAAAACGAAGAGGAACTAAAAAGCCTCTTGATGAAGGTGAAAGAGGAGAGTGAAAAAGCTGGCTTAAAACTCAACATTCAGAGAACGAAGATCACGGCATCCTCTCCCATCACTTCATGGCAAATAGATAGGGAAACAATGGAAACAGTGGCATACTTTATTTTCTTGACCTCCAAAATCACTGCAGATGGTGACTACAGCCACGAAATTAAAAGACACTTGCTCATGGAAGGAAAAATATGACAAACATAGACAGTATATTAAAAACAAGAGACATCACTTCGTGGACAAATGTCTATATAGTACAAGCTAACTTTCCAGTAGTCATCTATGGATGCGGACCATAAAGAAGAGTGACTGCAAAAAGAACTGATGTTTTTGAATTATGGTGCTGGATTGAGAGTCCCTTGGACTGCAAGGAGAGAAAACCAGGAAATCCTAAAGGAAATCATCCCTGAATATTCACTGGATGCTGAAGCTAAAGCCCCAATCCTTTGGACACCTGATGAGAAGAGCCAAGAAATTAGAAAAGACCCTGATGCTGTGAAAGGTTGAAGGTAAAAGGAAAAGAAGGTGGCAGAGGATGAGATGGTTGGATGGCTCATTGACTCATGGACATGAATTTGAGCAAACTCCAGGAGATAGTGAAGGACAGGGAAGCCTGGCATGCAGCAGTCCATGGGGTCACAAAGAGCTGGACACAACTTAGCAACTAACCTACAACAACAACAGAAGGGAATGTCAAAATATTAAAGAAATTGAAAGTCCTATAGTAAGACAGTATGATCTGATATATACATCTGATAGAACTTTACCAGACAGGCTAGTCTCTCATTTTTATGCTCAGTGAGAACAACAGCAACAAAAAATAAAATTGAAATCTCCAGCATCAGCACATTTTTTCCAGTAAATGGGCAAGATCTCTCCATATAGTTTTCTTTGTGAGCCCCAGCCAGGACCCCAAAGGATAGCATGAGTAATGGTTCATTCACATACTCAGCACATACTTATTAAGTAGCTATTGAGCATGTAATTTCACCAATGAACAGATGGTCCTTGCCTTCATGATCCTACAGACTAGTAGCTGCTGCTGCTAAGTCACTTCAGTCGTGTCTGACTCTGTGCGACCCCATAGATGGCAGCCCACCAGGCTCCCCTGTCCCTGGGATTCTTCAGGCAAGAACACTGGAGTGAGTTGCCATGTCCTCCTCCAATGCATGAAAGTGAAAGGTGAAAGTGAAGTCGCTCAGTTGTGTCCGACTCTTAGCGACCCCATGGACTGCAGCCTACCAGGCTCCTCCATCCATAGGATTTTCCAGGCAAGAGTACTGGAGTGGGGTGCCATTGCCTTTTCCTACAGACTAGTAGAGAAGATAGATATCAACAATGGGTATATAAACAACAGTGTTTCAATGGCAAAGTACATAAAATTGTGGTTGGTCTGGGCTTCCCTGGAAAAATAAAACATAAAAGTAGAGATCTCAGAAATGATTAGGAATTAGATATCTGAAGATGGGAGTGATGTAGGGAAAAGTAGAAACTGTATTGAGAAAACTGGACTTTTGAAGACTCCACGGAGGGAAAAGCAAAGATGCGACTCTAGTCTAGAATAAGTATGGTATGCTGGAACTAAGACATCCTACTAAGAGAGAGACTGGAGAAATATCATAATGATAAAGTTGATATTCATCTGGCACCTACCACAGTCAGATGCATCATCTTTAGCATATTATAATGTCCAGTTCATACAAAATTCATAAAAACCCTAAGAGGGAGATATTACTATTATACCAATGTTACAAGCTCAGTAACTTTGTCATGGCTACACAGTGGTTAAATGAGTAGGTGGCAAAGCTTTGAACCTCAGGGTTTTGATTCCAGAGCTCACACTCATAATCAATGATCTCTGCTACCTCTGGACTATGATAAACCTTTTAGGACAAAAGAATTTTTGTCGTCATCTTATAGTCCAGGAATTAATTAGTCCATTCATCCCAGAATGACTGAATTAGGAACTCTGTGGCAGGCCCAGAAATCTGTAATTTCACAAGCTCTCTAGGTGATTCTAATGATCAATAAAATGTGAGAACCTCTGGTGTAGACAATGAGAACTGCTGCAACATTTTTAAGCAGAGAAGTGACTTAGATGATGCTCCCTGAGAGCTGATCATTCTTATCCACAAAACCAAAGTGGAAATCATAAGGTTGGGTTTGATAATTCTCACTTCAGAGGGAAGTAAGACTCAAACTTTCTCATTTTCTCCTATGCACCTGCAAAGTCACATGCCTACTCCCCCTTACTCACAGAGAATGAAGTTAAAAATAAATGCTACTAAAAGTGGCAGGAGTAATGGAGCCTCCTTAACCTGATGGGTGAATTGAGAAAAGTAAAAGTAATCTTTGTCATCTTATTTCTGGAAAAATGCCACTAATGAGGCATGATTTAGATAAATTTTAATCTATTAGAATTGCTTAGTTTTATGAGTAAAAATAGTATCTGTGTAACAATTAAAGATATTTCTCATTCTTTTGACCAGAAAACAATTTCATTAGGAATAGCTGTAGTAATAACTATATTTATATTTTTCCAAAATACACATCATAGTATTAGAGTAACATGAAATTTTTACTCGTTTAGAAAGGGGGGATATGAATAAAAAATCCAATAAACCTACCTTTAGAAAGTCAAATTTAATGTCTACTAAAAGATTACCATATAGTAATCTTCACCTGGCATTTTATTTCTTTTCAACTAAATTACATCCATTTCATTAACCTGCAGTAGACTTCTTCCACTACCAATTTTTACATTTGATGCTTTTAATGCCCTTTAACCTGATTTTCAAGGACTATACTTAGATTACTATGATTTACTTACTGAAACTCAATCAACCTAGAAATCAGAAACTGTTAAAAACTTTTCTAAAAGAAAACTATTTAAGTTGATTAAAAATTACCAATATGAAAATGAATAATAATGTACATATTTTTGAGGATAGAACAAATATTTGAAAAACTAATAAAGCAACTAACTTGACCTTGAAATACTCTTAAGGATGAAAAAAAAAAAGGATTTAATCTGGTGCCCATCTTCACCTCAGATTCATGTGTGAGTAAAGAGAAAGAAATGTCCTATTTATTCATGTGGCCAGGATTCAACATGCTGTGTTTTAAATCCAGGGAAGGAAATGCAGGATTTAAAATAAATATATACAGTTTTATATAATCATGCTGCTATGTGAGATGAGTGCAATTATGTGGTAGTTTGAACATTCTTCGGCATTGCCTTTCTTTGGGATTGGAATGAAAACTGACCTTTTCCAGTCTTGTGGCCACTGCTGAGTTTTCCAAATGTGCTGGCATATTGAGTGCAGCACTTTCACAGCATTGTCTTCCAGGATTTGAAATAGGTCAACTGGAATTCCATTACCTCCACTAGCTTTGTTCATAGTGATGCTTCCTAAGGCACATTAGCATTCCAGGATGTCTGGTTCTAGGTGGGTGATCACACCATCGTGGTTACCTGGGTCATGAAGATCATTTTTGTATAATTCCGTGTATTCTTCGCACCTCTTCTTAATATCTTCTGCTACTGTTAGGTCCATACCATTTTGGTCCTTTATCGAGCCCATTTTTGCATGAAATGTTCCCTTGGCATCTCTAATTTTCTTGAAGAGATCTCTAGTCTTTCCTATTCTATTAGTTTCCTCTATTTCTTTGCACTGATAACTGAGGAAAGCTTTCTTTCTTATCTCTCCTTGCTATTCTTTGGAACTGTATAGTCCATGAAATTCCCCAGGCCAGAATATTGGAGTGGGTAGCCTTTCCCTTCTCCAGTGGATCTTCCCAACCCAGGAATTGAACCCAGGTCTCCCACATTGCAGGTGGATTCTTTACCAGCTTAGCCACAAGGGAAATCCAAGAATATTGGAGTTGGAAGCCTATCTCTTCTTGAGGGGATCTTCCCAACCCAGGAATCAAACTGGTATCTCCTTCATTGCAGGCAGATTCTTTACCAACTGAGCTATCAGGGCCATGTGAGAAGGCAGTGATTATTTGGCTAAAGTAATCACTAAAACCTTCACTAGCTTCAGAGTAAATTATGCGTCTCTGTATGTCCACAGTGGCAGGACATCTGACATCCAGAGCCAAGGGGGGAGGGATTGAGTCTGGACTGAGCAGAGGTTCGAGGAGGGGAGAGGCGCTTATTACCTGGGTCCCTTCTGCCTCCTCATAGGGCCCCGTGCTGCACAGTGGACAGGAAAGCCTGGAGAAGAATGAGTGGAGGAAACACTGGACTCCCCACTCTTTTCTGTTCACCTACTCTTTAATTAGAACAACCCTGGTGGCTCAGAGGTTAAAGCATCTGCCTGCAATGCAGGAGGCCTGGGTTCGATCCCTGGGTTGGGAAGATCCCCTGGAGAAGGAAATGGCACCCCACTCCAGTATTCTTGCTGGAGAATCCCATGGATGGAGGAGCCTGGTGGGCTACAGTCCATGAGGTCGCAAAGAGTCAGACACAACTGAGCGACTTCACTTTCACTTTCTTTCACTCTTTAATTAAACAACTATGCATTAACCATCTACCTGTACTAGGAACACAGTGTAAGTTAAACTTTACCATGAATCTTGACTGCTTGTGGTTTATAATCAAGTAGTGTTAACAAACTTGAAATGATTATATGAGTTATTACATCACTACAACTGTGACAAAAGCTACAAGTGAGAGAGCAGAGTGCTTTCAGGGAGAATGACTAGAGCACCATGCTGTGGCAATACCCATCTCCAGAAAAGAAGAAAATAGAGCCATATTGTGTAACAATCAATATCAGAATAAAGTTCTGTTTCTCAGGGCAACAGTGGTATAGGAGACGGTTATAATACAATCATGTCAAGGAATTAGAAAACGTTGGCTCCATGATAAGCCATATAATGAGCTATGTATAAAATTTTGTTATTGTAAAGATGAAAAGAAATTCCTGGAATCTTCCCCTCCCCACCAGATTTTAATAATACACATTCCTCACAAAAAGAAGGAAACATATTTGCAATCTTATGCACCTGTGTGGCTAGTCAATTATTCACGAAGCATCATGGATCTGATATAGTTTCTCTACCTAATTCTGTTGGGCAGTCAATTTGTAATGCTAACCAAAATGTGCGCAGGAACCTTAAGGGAAGCATCACAGATATTTTCTGAGGATCCGTTTAGTGGCAAACTGAGGGATACTTGGAAGAGTTGGATGTGGACAGACATCATCTTAGCACATGTTTATCTATCTCTGGAATTGCCAATAAACATACTGTTTAAATAGCAGTGGTTAAGAATAAAGACCCTGATAATGACAGAATCTAGCAGTAGATCATATAAATATACTGTTTAAATAGCAGTAAGAATAAAGACCCTGATAATGAGAGAATCTAGCAGTAGATTACAGGGCTGTATACAAAAATGACTACCAGACCAGCCACAAAAAGTGTAACAGGAACAACCTTTGATTATTTGTTAATCATTCAGGCCAGTGGTTCTCAAAGTTTAGATGGTGGAGGGTGGGGGGACATAAGTATTCCTGGATGAACCTATTAAAAATACAGGTCAGAGGCTCTGATTAGAGATTCTAAGCATCTAATAAAGGGGAAAATTCCCAAATCTGCTTGTTTAACAAGCATGCCAGGCAATCCAAACACTTCTCTTAGACAATATTCTGACAAACAAAACTTGGAACACTTTTCAAGTTGTCGTCTAGGATCATCCCCCTCTTTGGGCTCCAGTGGTCCTAGACTACCTTCAGTTCCTGAAACAAACTGGGATCAATCTCTCCCAGGACTTTTACATTAACAGCTGCCTTTCTAGGAATGATTTTCTGATACTTCTTGGGCGAACTCCAACTTCTTCAAGTGTAAACATCACCTCCCCAGGGGAATTCCCTGCCTCTGCAGACTAGATTAGCAACTCTGGCCATACACTCCCATGTGCCCTTCACCTCTCTTTCTCACACATGTATTTCTCCTGTTCAGTGTCTGTCTCTTCCCACATGCCCCTACCTCCAAGTCAGGAGCTCGATGGAGGAAGAAATCATGTTTACCTTAGTCACAATTACATCCTCAACACGTCTCACAGTGCTGGGCAGAATGGCCACTCAGCACAATTTAATGAACAACAACAAAAAAATGAATGAATGTTAATATACAAACCTCCTCATGAGAGGCAGTACTACCTGCAATTCCTCCTTCATCTGTTATTTAGATCCATTTTTAAGAACAGCACTTAACAGGGAAAAAGATCAGGATAGTTACTTTGGGTAAAAACAGGAGAATGTGAGATTAAAAACAGCTCACTCTTCAATCTGCTTGAAGTAAAATGCTACTGCCCATGTTGATCTGGGGTATAGAAAATGCTGCACTGCTCATTTATGACCTGCAGATCATTGAGATGGCTACTTATCCTTGTCAGCACAACCTCTTAGTATTAAGAGCTATTAAACATCAGCTATGTCAGGGACTGAGAGTGGCTCGTGTAAATCATCCCTGGAGATCTTGGGAGGAAAAAAATGGGATGATTGATTACAGATTAGTAACTGAATGGACCTCTGCATTAGATTTTGTGACATTTAATTGTGGCTATTAGCATGATCTTTCAGAATATCAACAAAAAAAATTGAGAAAAATTATTTTCAACTGATTGTTACTGATGAAGTCATGGGTTTGCCAGGTGGTGCTAGTGGTAACGAACCCAGCTGCCAGTGTAGGAAACATGAGTCACGTTTTTGATCTCTAGGGTTGCAGATTGGACACAACTGAAGCGACTTAGCTGGCACACACCCACGGAGTCATCTAGGTGTACATTAAATAAGCCCTTAATGAGTGGTAGGCAAAATGAATAAAACAAAGGTTCTGTACCCATAAAACATTTTTAACCTGGTTGGTGATTATATCAGCTTTTTTCTAAACATACCTATGGAACAATGACAAATCTCAATATTACATAGCAATAAACATCTGTTCTGTGTCTGCAAGATTCAGTTTATCTACACTGGGTTCATTCATCTATCTGAATGTAATCTGAGGTTAAACTAATCTAGACTGATTTTAGCTGGGTCAGTTGGGTTCTGCTTCGTAAGTCTATTACCCTTATTCTGGACCCAGCAACCTAGTCTGAGGCTGACATTTCATGGCAATGGCTGAAGCACAGGAGAATAAACACAGTAGAGTCATCTCGGTGTACATTAAATAAGCCCTTAATGAGTGGTAGGCAAAATGAATAAAACAAAGTTTCTGTACCCATAAAACATTTTTAACCTGGTTGGTGATTATATCAGCTTTTTTCTAAACATACCTATGGAACAATGACAAATCTCAATATTACATAGCAATAAACATCTGCTCTGTGTCTGCAAGATTCAGTTTATCTACACTGGGTTCATTCATCTATCTGAATGTAATCTGAGGTTAAACTAATCTAGACTGATTTTAGCTGGGTCAGTTGGGTTCTGCTTCGTAAGTCTATTACCCTTATTCTGGACCCAGCAACCTAGTCTGAGGCTGACATTTCATGGCAATGGCTGAAGCACAGGAGAATAAACACAGTTTTTGAATCTCTCCTTCAAGGCTCTGTTTGTATCACAGTTATGGACTTCCCTGGTGGCTCAGATGGTAAAGTGTCTGCCTACAATGCGGGATACCCAGGTTCGATCCCTGGGTCAGAAAGATCCTCTGGAGAAGGAAATGGCAACTCACTCCAGTACTCTTGCCTGGAAAATCCCATGGATGGAGGAGCCTGGCAGGCTACAGTCCATGGGGTCACAAAGAGTCGGACATGACTGAGCAACTTCACTTTATGGATATCTTATTGGCCTAAGCTAGTCACATGCCTAAACTCAGAATAAGAAGGCAGGGAAAATACTTCACCTCTGGATAGAAAACTTCGAAACAAAGCACAGGGTATGGATAAAAAGAGGGGAGGAAGAATCAGCAAGTAATGCAATCTATTATAATAATATGAAGATGGGAACAAGGGAATAGGAGCCAGTAACAGTAAAGAACCTGCCTGCAAAGCAGGAGACCTGGGTTCAATCCCTGAATTGGAAGATCCCCTGGAGGAGGAAATGACAAACTTCTCCAGCATTCCTGCTTGGAGAATTCCATGTACAGGGAGCCTGGCCAGCTACAGTCCATGGGGTCACACACAGTTGGACATGACTGAGGGACTAACAAACTTTGAGAAATGTCAGGATTGAGCAAATAAAATTTAGTCCTTTATTTTCACTGTTTTTAGTACAACTCTGGTGACTTATGTTAAAACCTTAGCAGCAAGCAAATATGTTTGCTTAAGTGTTTCTAGTTAGTGAAATTTAAGATTTATCTGAAGGATCAA
The DNA here is from genome assembly GCA_006408695.1 of Aepyceros melampus. Classification (NCBI taxonomy): domain Eukaryota; kingdom Metazoa; phylum Chordata; class Mammalia; order Artiodactyla; family Bovidae; genus Aepyceros; species Aepyceros melampus. The sequence goes on along the minus strand of SJXQ01007020.1, from coordinate 136,268 downwards.
GAACTCTCCATAAGTCCTTGAATCTAAAGTTTGCTCAACATTAGAAAAACATCAAGTAGCAAGAGTTTTAATAGCATGGGATAATAGCTATAGAATAAAAGTGCCTTAGTGCTATTTGAAAGCCACTAGGTATTAGAATACTATAAGGAGGAAGTTCTCAATTGTGTTTCTACTCTTTATTAAGATGCTTTGTGTAATTAGCAGTGTTTCTATCAGAATAAATAGTAATTTGGAATTCATCCAAATTAAAAGCCCAAATGAAACAGAAACATTTGTGGTGAGTAGAATGCTAAAGGAGTCAGACTTCTCTAGGGTAGATATGTCTGTGCAAGTCAGTGCAATTTAAATCAAATCTATAGAATCCATGTGGAATAACACAGAATAAATAGAGAGGAAATTTGTGGGAGGAGGAACTAAAAAACCCAAACAGATATCCAACCAGAAGAGAAATTCATTTCCAGTTTTCTGAAAACTCTAAAAATCAAATTAAGTTCTACACATACCATCATGAAATCTGCTTTGGCATCTTAAAAAATAAAAAAGGCAAATATATGTTTAAAAAGTCATCATTCATCCTTTGTTACTCAGTATCTTATGGTTCTGGTAAAGACAACTGTTACCAAGTGGAAAGCATGACTTAATACAATGCTAGGACTATGGATGGTGCTCATGCTCAATTCCGACTGACCCTTTGAGCCCCCATGGACTGATAGTCCACCAGGCTCCTCTGTCCAAGGAATTTTCTAGGCAAGAATACTAGAGAAGATTGCCAGTTCCTTTCCCAGGGAAGACTAAGGATCCACCTTTTATAGAGAAGGTGTGAAAGCATATCCAACATAACTTATCATTAGTCCTTAAGAGAAGCAACCAGGTCACTTGTTTTCTTGGGATAATATAAATAAGCATAGGTATTAAGACCTTATCAGCTCCTACAAAACAGAGAAGATCCTGGTGTAGCAATGACCCGCAAAGAATGAAACTCTTAAGCAAAAATATTCATTTCTAGCATTATCTGAACACCTAAAATTATAAAACTTGTAGGAGTAAACATAGGAGAACACCTTCAGGACCTCAGGTTGGGTTTTTGTTTTGTTTTGGCTGTGACTCCAGGCTTGTGAGATCTTAATTCCCTGGCCAAGGGTTGAATGTGGGCTCTTAGCAAAGAGAGTCTGGAGTCCTAACCTCTGGACACCAGGGAATTCCCACAACCAATGCACAGATGCAGTCACGCTGAATCTAGTTAACGATAACTGGTCTGAGACATTCCAAATTAGTTACTTGCAATGTCTAGGAGAGTCAAACAAGACAGTTCTGGTCTATGCCTACCATGGAAGCAAATGTTTTCTTGGGATAATATAAATAAGCATAGGTATTAAGACCTTATCAGCTCCTACAAAACAGAGAAGATCCTGGTGTAGCAATGACCCGCAAAGAATGAAACTCTTAAGCAAAAATATTCATTTCTAGCATTATCTGAACGCCTAAAATTATAAAACTTGTAGGAGTAAACATAGGAGAACATCTTCAGGACCTCAGGTTGGGTTTTTGTTTTGTTTTGGCTGTGACTCCAGGCTTGTGAGATCTTAATTCCCTGGCCAAGGGTTGAATGTGGGCTCTTAGCAAAGAGAGTCTGGAGTCCTAACCTCTGGACACCAGGGAATTCCCACAACCTCAGTTTAATTAAGGTTTCTTACATAGATAATAATAAATTGGATTTCACTATAATTAGAAAATACTCTTTAAAGGACGCTGTTAGGAAAGGAAACAAGCCAAAGTCTTGTTAGCAAAACACATACCTCCTCTTAAAGTAACTGATTCAGCATAGATAAATAATTCATCCGATTCAGAAAAAAAAGAAAGAAGACAAATACAACATTCTTTAAAACAAACTACAAAATATTTGAACAGATACTTTACAAAAGAAATACAGGTGGAGAAATAAGCACATGTAAAAGTTCTTAAAAGCACAATGATACACTACTGTACATGTACTAATATTAGCTAACAGTAAAGAAAAACAACCTGAAAATACCAAGTGTTGGGCAGAGGCAGTGCAAGTGAAACAATCATACATTGCTGGTGAGACTGCACAATTATACAGCAACTTTGGAAACAGTTATCAGTTTCTGGCAGAAGTCAACATACACCCAATAATAATCCAGAAATTCCATTTCTAGATGCTCACTCGAAAAAAAAAAATCTGTCTCTACAAAGACGTGTATGAGAATGTTAAAGAAACTTTTTATAAATAGTGTTTATTCTAGAAATAACCCAGATGTCTATTAACTGCTTAAGAGATAAACAAATTGTGGTATATCCTTAAAACATTATTCAGCACCAACAGGAACAAAATACTTCTACCTGCACCAAGACAAAAGGCTAGACACTTTAATATTTCACTTCTATAAAAATCTTAAAAAGGCAAAACTATAGAGAAAGAGAACAGATCAGATATTACCACTGATGGGGAGGGGTGGGGGACTGACTACAAAGGGCAATGAGAAAACTTTTGGGGTCATAGAAATGTTCTGTATCTCAATTGTGGTGGTTGTTACACAGTTATTTACACTTGCCAAAACTTATCAAACTGTAAAACGAAATGTGAGAATTTTTTGCTATGTAAATTACATTTCAGTAGATTAGACCTTTTAAAAAAGAAACTAACAATGGTAGCTTAAACTAGGGTCATAAGAGAGAAAATGGGAAGGTGAAGAAGCATAGGTGGAAGCCTGACCACAATGGTGACACAGGAGACTCCTGAACACCCCTCCTTCTCACGGATATAACAAGTGTATAGCTATACACAGAGCAGTTACCTCTGAGAAAAATCCAGAAAGTAGCTGACCAATTCCTACACATAATAAATGAAAAAAAAAAAAAAATCTACAATGAAATGGAAAGTTGGAGACTCTTGCCGTAAAGCCCAACACACTACCATACAGTCAGTAGCAAACTCCCAACTGCCAGCTTCTCCCTGAGGACCTAAGAGTCTGGACCCCCCACTTAGTGGTCCCAGCTTTTACGATTTCCATCCTAGGGGTGGATTCCCCAAACACCTAGCTCTGAAAGTCAGTGAGGCTTTCATCAAGAGACCCACGGGAATATAGCAAACAAATGAACAACTGTTAATATGTCCGTAAGCTATCACCATGGCTCTTCCTCCTCTGCCAGCACAGGGGAGCAGAGAAAATCACTCATCCCCCAGGCTTTCCCTAAAGGGAACCCATCTGCATACTCTGGAAGCTGCTACCTGGAGGTCAGGCTGCTAATTTAGCACACATCTAGGGACTTGCTGTGGTCATCACTGAAAACCAGGAGAACCTGCAGACAGTTCCCTTTCCTTCTAGCTGAAGCTGGGTCTAAGTCACCAGTATTTCCCTGGAAGGAGTTTGTGCACATGTCTGCATCACAGCTTTTGTGGCTGCTGCCCAATAGACAAGTCCCCAAACTTCCTGGTTCTGATGGCTAATAAGGCTACCACGTACAAGTCTCACACATGGGGTAATAAGCTGCTCAACACTGGTCTAATGATTTTGGAGATATGATGCCAAAAGAAAAAGCAACAAAAGCAAAAACAAGCAGGATATATCAAACTAAAAAGCCTTTGATCATCAAGGGAAACCATGAACAAAAAGAAAAGGTAATATGAAGTAGGAGAAAATATTTGTAAACCACACATCTAATAAGGGGTTAATATCCAAAACAAGGAACTGATAGAACTCAAGAGCAAAAAACCAAATAGTCCCCCCAAAATGGGACAAGGATCTGAATAGACATTTTTCCAAAGAAGACAGACAGATGGCCACCAGACTCGTGAATAGGTGCCCAACATTATTAATCTTCAGGGAAATGCAAATAAACTCACACCTGTTCAGATGGCTATTATCAAAAAGATAAGAGACAGCAAATGCTACTGAGGATGTGGAGAAAAGAGAAAGACTACACAGTGTTGGTGGAATCTAAGTTGGTAGAGTCACCAGAGAACACAGTGTTAAGGTTCCTCAAGAAATTACAAAACAAACTACCCTGTGATCCAGTAATCTACTTCCAGGTATGTATCCAAAGGAACAAAATCATGATCACAAATGATAACTTTACTCTCAGACTCACTACATTATTTACAATAGCCAAGGTATGGAAATAACCTAAGTACCCATCAATAGATGAATGGACAAATAAAGTGTGGCATATGTGTACATGGAGTATTATTCAGTCTTTTAAAAAAAAGGCAATCATTCCATTTGTGACAACACAGATGAACCTGGAGAGCATTACCCTAGTAATGCTATTACACTAGTAAGTGATTACACTAAGCATTACACTAGTAAGTGAAATAAGCTTAACAAAGAAAAATACTACATGGTATCACTTATATGTGGAATCTTATTAAAAAACTGAATGGAGAGAAAGAGTAAAAGAGTGGTTGCCAGGACCCAGGAGTTGGGGAAATAGGGGGAGGCTGGTCAAAAGCCACAAACTCAACTATAAAATAAGTAAGCTTTGAGGATCTAATGTGTAGTTCAATGTTCTCAGCAAAAAAGGAGAGTAAATATATGAGGTGATAGATGTGTTAACTGTAGGAGGAATCTTTTTCATAACGTGCACATATATCAAATCATTATGATATATTGTTAAATATCTTACAATTTCATCAATTATACCCCCAATAAAAGTGGGGAAAGAGGATTGGATGCCATGTTTTTCACCTGAGTAACTGAAATTAAATAGTATTCATAAAGAATGTAACACAGTACCTGACAGATTGCAAAAACTAATAGAGTTTTGCCAAGATAATACACTGGTCATAGCAAACACCCTCTTCCAACAACACAAGAGAAGACTCTACACATGGACATCACCAGATGGTCAACACCGAAATCAGATTGATTATATTCTCTGCAGCCAAAGATGGAGAAGCTCTATACAGTCAACAAAGACAAGACCAGGAGCTGACTGTGGCTCAGATCATTAACTCCTTATTACCAAATTCAGACTTAATTGAAGAAAGCACGGAAAACCGCTAGACCATTCAGGTATGACCTAAATCAAATCCCTTATGAATATACAGTGGAAGTGAGAAATAGATTTAAGGGCCTAGATCTGATAGATAGAGTGCCTGATGAACTATGGAATGAGGTTCGTGACATCATACAGGAGACAGGGATCAAGACCATCCCCATGGAAAAGAAATGCAAAAAAGCAAAATGGCTGTCTGAGGAGCCTTACAAATAGCTGTAAAAAGAAGAGAAGTGAAAAGCCAAGGAGAAAAAGAAAGATATAAGCATCTGAATGCAGAGTTCCAAAGAATAGCAAGAAGAGATAAGAAAGCCTTCTTCAGCAATCAATGCAAAGAAATAGAGGAAAAGAACAGAATGGGAAAGACTAGAGATCTCTTCAAGAAAATTAGAGATACCAAGGGAACATTTCATGCAAAAAGAAAGTAGGGAAAACCACTAGACCATTCAGGTATGACCTAAATCAAATCCCTTATGATTATACAGTGGAAGTGAGAAATAGATTTAAGGGACTAGATCTGATAGACAGAGTACCTGATGAACTATGGATGGAGGTTCGTGACATTGTACAGGAGACAGGGATCAAGACCATCCCCATGGAAAAGAAATGCAAAAAAGCAAAATGGCTGTCTGAGGAGGCCTTACAAATAGCTGTGAAAAGAAGAGAAGTGAAAAGCAAAGGAGAAAAAGAAAGATATAAGCATCTGAATGCAGAGTTCCAAAGAATAGTAAGGTGAGATAAGAAAGCCTTCCTCAGTGATCAGTGTACTCTTAAAATATTGTATTACATAGAAATAATTACATATGCAGCAATCATTGTAAATGGAATCAATTACAAACTTTAGGGGGAAAAAACTAAGAGTCCTATGATTGAAATGCCAATGTGTATGATCCTACTGCTTCTAGCTTTCATCTTGGACCATGTGCAAATGAAACATGAGTTATAAGCAGGATGGATGGGAGCACTCTGTTCTGGATGAAGGGTAACAAGTCATCTGGAATTGATGTTAATAATAAAAGAACTGAGGAATTCCACAATTGGCATCTGGAGAAAGTGACAAGGGAGAAAGAGCTACCCAGGAATATGTTTATTTTCAGCATTTTGCGAAGTGGGTAGGAAACATGTGCTCATGTTTCTCAAGAGCTGGGTATCTTCGTGTTTGTTTGACCATGAATAGGAATGGCCAGTTAGCATTCAGACCACAGTGTCCCAGGTGGGTAGGAACTATAGAGACATCACCCTGCACCCAGTTTCTATGAGTGCAGTGTAAGTACAGGACTGATCTCATAACAAGAAAGGTGCTGAATTTTCTAAAAATTAAACCAAAATTAAGAAGGAAATCAGAGGAAAATGATAAGCTTCTCTGGGAACTCAGTTACACAAGGGTTTAAACCCCCCTGCATGAGAATTAGAATTTTAGTCTCATATTCTAGAGAGAACTCATACCATAGTAAGCATGGGAATGAGGAGAAGGGTACCTGAGACAGAAAGGGGAGTTCAGGGCAGAAGACTACCATTATCTTCACCCTCAACCCCTTTATTTCCTTCTTCTTTGAATTCTGGTCCAGTTTCTAGCAGTTTCTCCAACCCAGGCTTCAACAGTATGTGAACCATGAACTTCCAGATGTTCAAGCTGGATTTAGAAAAGGCAGAGGAACCAATGATCAAATTCCAACATCCACTGGATCATCAAAAAAGCAAGAGAGTTCTAGAAAAATATCTTCTGCTTTATTGACTATGCCAAAGCCTTTGCCTGTGGGGATCACAACAAATTGTGGAAAATTGTTCAAGAGATGGGAATACCAGACCACCTGATCTACCTCTGGAGAAATCTATGCAGGTCAAGAAGCAACAGTTAGAACTGGACATGGAACAACAGACTAGTTCCAAATTGGGAAAGGAGTAAGTCAAGGCTATATATTGCCACCCTGTTTATTTAACTTATATGCAGGAGTACATCATGCAAAATGCCAGGCTGGATGAAGCACAAGCTGGAATCAAGCTTGCCGGGAGAAATATAAATATATGCAGAGGACACCACACTTATGGCAGAAAGGGAAGAACTAAAGAACCTCTTAATTAAAGTGAAAGAGGTGAGTGAAAAAGCTGGCTTAAAACTCAACAGAAAATGAAGATCATGGCATCTGGTCCATCACTTCATGGCAAATAGATGGGGAAACAATGGAAACAGTGAGAAACTTTATTTTAGGGGGCTCCAAAATCACTGCAGATGGTGATTGTAGCCATGAAATTAAAAGACACTTGCTCCTGTAAGGAAAGTCATGACCAACCTAGACCACATATTAAAAAGCAGAGACATTATTTTGCCAACAAAGGTCTGACTAGTTAAAGCTATGGTTTTCCCAGTAATCATGTATGGATGTGAGAGTTGGACTATAAAGAAAGCTGAGCTCAGAAGAATTGATGCTTTTGAACTGTGGTATTGGAGAAGATTCTTGAGAGTCCCTTGGACTGCAAGGAGATCCAACCAGTCAATCCTAAAGGAAATCAGTCCTAAATAGTCATTTGAAGGACTGATGTTGAAGCTGAAACTCCAATACTTTGGCCACCTGATGTAAAGAACTGACTTATTTGAAAAGTCCCTGATGCTGGGAAAGATTGAAGGTGGGAGGAGAAGGGGGTGACAGAGTATGAGACGGTTGAATGGCATCACAGACTCAATGAACATAAGTTGAGTAAGTTCTGGGAGTTGGTGATGGACAGGGAAGCCCGTGTGCTGCAGTCCATGGGGCTGCAAAGAGTCGGACATGACTGAACAACGACTGAACTGAACTGAACTTCTAGCACTCATTTAGGTCGTGTCTTAATTCTAAATCTAACAGTACTTTTTAAAAAAAAAACTTGAGATATAGTTGCTTTACAATCTTGTGTTGGTAGAATGAACTGAATCATCTGTATGTATACACTTATCCCTCCCTCTTGAACCTCCCTCCTACCTGTTTCACGTCACCCCTCTAGGTTACCACAGAGCACTGAGCTGAGCTCCCTGCGCAAGTTCCCACTAGCTATCTATGTTACACATGGTAGCTTATATATGCAATCCCAATCCCCCAATTCACCGCACTCCCCACTTAAACCCTGTCCCTCGTGTCCACATGCCCATTCTCTGTATCTGCGTCACTATTCCTGCTCTGCAAATAGCTTCATCAGTATTGTTTTTCTAGGTTCCACATACATGCATTAATATATGATATTTGTTTTTCTCTTGCTGGCTTACTTCACTTTGAAAATGCCAAATGGCAACTTAGTGTAATGAGTATGCCCAGCCTCTTTAAGAAAAGCTATGACAAACCAAGACAGTGTATTAGAAAGCAGAGACATTACTTTGCCTACAAAGGTCCATATAGTGAAACTGTGGTTTTTCCAGAAGTCATGTACAGATGTAAGAGCTGGACAATAAAAAAGGCTGAGTGCTGAAGAATTGATGGCTTCTAACTGTGGTGCTGGAGAAGACTCTTGAGAGTCCCTTAGACTGCAAGGAGGTCAAATCAGTCAATCCTAAAGGAAATCAACATCGAATATTCATTGGAAAGGCTGACGCTGAAGCTCCAATACTTTGGCTACCTGGTGTGAAAAGCCAACTCATTAGAAAAGACCCTTATCCTGGGAAAGATTGAAGGCAGGAAAAGAGGACAACAGAGGATGAGATGCTTAGATGTCATCATGGACTCAATGGACATGAGTTTGAGCAAACCTCGGAAATAGTGAAGGACAGGGAAGCCTGGTATGCTGCAGTCAGACACCACTGAATGACTGAAGAACAACAAGCCTCTTTAAAAGGAAAAAAATTCTTCCACACTCGCCAATTTTAGTGGAGGGTGGAAGACTTGACAGATGACTAAAGAAATGCTAATATTGGGATGCTATTACTTCTGAGTGATTTACCAGACTGCTAGCACCCTTAGGAAATAAAAGTAAACAATGGACCTTCCATTCAGTAAATATTTCTTGAGGCTGTCACATTGTGCTGGACACTGAAAGACTGGTAATCTAGAGTCAAGCTTCCTGATCTTCCAGCAGAGAACATAAACAAATAAAGAGGTGGTTTCAACCATTTGGAGATGGTAAAGACACAGTTCTGCAGGCACACACAGGTAGGCACCCTGTCTGCAGAAAAAGCCAAGGGGATGAAGGAGGCACCAGTGTGGGGAAAGAGGCAGCAAAGAGCATTTCGGGCAGAAAAGACATTTTATGTGGAGATCTAGAAGCAAGAGAGTGAATGGTACCCTGGAATAACTGAAAACTCAGCCTTCCTAAAACTCAGAGCACCAAACAGGTTGGGAGACTATTGGAGGAAAGGCTCCAGGATTAGATGGGACCAAGTCAGATTCTGCTTTAGAATCTGTGATGGGATCTAGATATATCCATTTTCTAAAGTCTATTCTAACAGTTTAAGGAATGGAGAGTCTGTTCTTAACAAACTCCTTTCGTGACAAGAAATTCCTTAAAACACACACACATACATTTATTTGTTTATCTTTGGCCATGCTGCATGTGAGATCTTAGTTCCCAACCAGGGGTGGAACCTGTACCCCTTGCTTTGGAAGTGCAGAGTCTTAACCACTGGAATGCTAAGGAAGTACCCTGAAATTCTTTCTTTAAAGGTTTAAAACTTACTCAGTGACATCTTACAGTTAGCTGCCTTTCACCTTCTATACACAGCTCTTCTGGTCTTTGTGAGCAGACTCAATGAGCTGGTGGGAATGATATTCTGGGGGTATTTCAATCACTGTGGTCCCTAAAGTTCTTATGACAAGACACCTTGGATTATAAATCACCAGGTTCCATCTACCTTATTTAAAAAGCATCCCCAGTCGATTGTGATTCTGTTACTAGAGGACAATGGTGTGAAGCACTGACTCACATTTGAAATCGGTTAGTGATATTTATGCCTTTTAAAGCATGTTTATTTTTTTAAAAATCTCAATTGTTTTTTCCATAAGAAGATAAGTGAAAAGCAAAGGAGAAAAGGAAAGATATACCCATTTGAATGCAGAGTTCCAAAGAATAGCAAGGAGAGGTAAGAAAGCCTTCCTCAGCAATCAGTGCAAATACATACAGGAAAACAACAGAATGGGAAAGACTAGAGAGATTTTCAAGAAAATTCGAGATACCAAGGGAACAGTTCATGCAAAGATGGGCTCAATAAAGGACAGAAATGGAATGGACCTAACAGAAGCAGAAGATATTAAGAAGTGGGAAGAATATACAGAAGATCTATACAAAAAAGATCTTCACAACCCAGATAGGCACAATGATGTGATCACTCACCTAGAGCCAGATATCCTGGAATGTGAAGTCAAGTGGGCCTTAGGAAGCATCACTATGAACAAAGCTAGAGGAGGTGACAGAATTCCAGTTGAGCTATTTCAAATCCTGAAAGATAATGCTGTGAAAGTGCTGCAGTCAATATGCCAGCAAATTTGGCCACAGGACAGGAAAAGGTCAGTTTTCATTCCAGTCCCAAAGAAAGGCAATGCCAAAGAATGCTCAAACTACTGCACAATTGCACGCACATCAGTTCAGTTCAGTCACTCAGTCATGTTCGACTCTTAGCGACCCCATGAATCACAGCACGCCAGGCCTCCCTGTCCATCACCAACTCCCAGAGTTCACTCAAACTCACGTCCATCAAGTCCATGATGCCATCCAGCCATCTCCTCCTCTGTCATCCCCTTTTCCTCCTACCCCCAATCTCTCCCAGCAACAGAGTCTTTTCCAATGAGTCAACTCTTCCCTGAGGTGGCCAAAGTACCAGAGTTTCAGCTTTAGCATCATTCCTTCCAAAGAACACCCAGGGCTGATTTCCTTTAGAATGGTCTTTTTGGATCTCCTTGTACTCACATCACACGCTAGTAAAGATGTTCGAGCTGGTTTTAGAAGAGGCAAAGGAATGAGAGATCAAATTGCCAACATCCATTGAATCATCAAAAAAGCAAGACAGTTCCAAAAAACATATATTTATGCTTTATTGACTCTGCCAAAGCCTTTGACTGTGCAGATCACAACAAATTGTGGAAAATTCTTCAAGAGATGGGAATACCAGACCACCTGACCTGCCTCTTAAGAAACCTATATGCAGGTCAGGAAGCAACAGTTAGAACTGTACATGAAACAACAGACTGGTTCCAAATAGGAAAAGGAGTACGTCAAGGCTGTATATTGTCACCCTGCTTATTTAACTTATATGCACAGTACATCATGTGAAACACTAGGCTGGAAGAAGCACAAATTGGAATCAAGATTGCCAGGAGAAATATAATAACCTCAGATATACAGATGACACCACCCTTATAGCAGAAAGTAAAGAAAAACTAAAAAGCCTCTTAATGACAGTGAAAGAAGAGAGTGAAAAAGCTGCCTTAAAGCTCAACATTCAGAAAACTAAGATCATGGCATCTGGTCCCATCACTTCATGGCAAACAGATGAGGAAATAGTGAAAACATTGGCTGACTTTATTTTGAGGGGCTCCAGAATCACTGCAGATGGTGATTGAAGCCATGAAATTAAAAGATGCTTACTCCTGGGAAGGAACGTTATGACCAACCTAGATAGCATATTAAAAAGCAGAGACATTACTTTGTCAGCAAAGGTCTATCTAGTCAAGGCTATGGTTTTTCCAGTGGTAATGTATGGATGTCAGAGTTGGACTATAAAGAAAGCTGAGCACCAAAAAATTGATGCTTTTGAACTGTGATGTTGGAGAAAACTCTTAAGAGTCTCTTGGACTACAAAGAGATCCAACCAGTCCATCCTAAAGAGATCAGTTCTGGATGTTCATTGGAAGGACTGTTATTGAAGCTGAAACTCCAATACTTTGGCCACCTGATGTGAAGAGCTCACTCATTTGAAAAGTCCTCGATGCTGAGAAAGATTGAGGGTAGGAGGAGAAGGGGACGACAGAGGATGGATTGTTGGATGGCATCACTGACTCAATGGACATGAGTCTGGGTAAACTCTGGGTGTTAGTGATGGACAGGGAGGCCTGGCCTACTGCAGTTCATAGCATCGCAAAGAGTTGAACACAACTGAGCGACTGAACTGACTGAATTGTTTTTTCCATATAGCCTATTTGAAAATTTTAAATACTGATGGAAAAATAATTAAGGGAAACATAGGGAGTCCCTTAAGTTGAAAGGCCCCCTCATGTCACTTTCTTTTGGAGAAAAAAAGGTGTTTTTGAAATAGAGAAATAAAATTTCAAAATCCTGTATTTGCCTTTACTTTTTCCCATCAGCATTTAAACATTTCAAATAGGCTATTGGAAAAAACAATTATGATTTCTAAAAAATAAATATCCCTTCCTTTAAAATTTAAAGGATTGTTTTAGATAGCTTTAAAGAGATTGCTTTAAGAATATTATTAAAATATGTAGTAAACATTTTTAGTAATAATTTTTTTAAAAAATATCTGTCTTTACTCTTTTCATAATTTTTTTTTACCTCCATGACAGTGAAAACACTTAATCCACTCAGGGGATTAATTTCATATAAAATTTTACATCTCAAAACTGAATTCATTTTTTCACTGGCACTGAACACAACATCTGCAAGCTATTAAAAGAAAATTCCTTTGGAAAGCATTATAGTTTGACTATGAGTGATTTTTCACTTGGAATGAAGTCATTCATATGTTTCATGATGTTTTAGAAGCAGCTATAACTTAATAGGAACAAATTTAGGCAATACATTATAAATCAGGTTTCACAAACTATTTTTGTATTACTTGGTATATTCTTGAAAGGTTTTGGATGCTAATTTTTATATTACATGTATCCTTAATTTTGTTATTAAAAGTTCCCTTATTTCAAAAAGATACTCTAAAATAGTAAAAGAGTTCTTTGAAAAATCTTATCCTTCATATCACCAGCTAGAAAAAAATTTCTGCATGATAGCATCCAATGAGTTTTCACAACATAATGTGCTTTGCATAGCTCTACAGGGCCTCCCTTAAAAGGAGTGTATGTGAGTACGCGTGCTGTCATTCAGTCATGTCCAACTCTTTTCCACCCCATGGACTGTAGCTTGCCAAGCTCATGAACATGCAACAGAATCTTTTTTCTCATGTTTCAAAGCTAGTTTCAGAGTTGTGTAGATTTTTGAAATGTCAAACAACAGGATTTGTGGCATGTTCTCCTTCTAAGGCCCTGTATAGCTATAGAACTGTGGAGCAGAAAATGGCAACGCATTCCAGTATTCTTGCCTGGAAAATTCCATGGACAGAGGACCTGTTAGGCTATAGTCCATGGGGCCGCACAGAGTGGGACAGGACTGAGGGACTGAACACGCACACATAGATATGTAAAGCATATTATATTGAGGAAAATCTTGGATGTTATGAGGCAGAATTTTTTCCTAGCTGGTGACATGGGGGATAATATTTTGCAAATAATTCCATTACTATTTTAGAGTATCTTTTAAAATAAGGAAACTTTTAATAACAATAATTAAAAGACAGATAGCAGTGGTAGTGAAGAAATCACCTGCCAATGCAGGAGACATAAGAGACATGGGTTCAATCCCTGGGTTGGGAAGATCCCCCTTGAGGGCATGGCAACCCACTCCAATACTCTTGCCTAGAGAATCTGATAGAGGAGATTGGCGGGCTATGGTCCAGAGGGCCACAAAGAGTCAGACATGACTGAAGTGACTTAACCCATATGCACATACATTTAATTATGCCCCCAGATTATGTTAAAATCACCTATGTTGTTGATGTTTAATTGCTAAGTTGTATCTGACCTTTTTGTGACCCCATGAACTGTAGCCCACAAGGCTCCTCTGTCCTTGAAATTTCCCAGGCACATTACTGGAGTGCATTTGCCATTGCTCTCTTCAGGGACTCTTCCTGACCCCAGGGATTGAACTCATGTCTCATGTGTGTCCTGCATTGTCAGGTGGATTCTTTACCGCTAAGCCACAAGGGAAGCCCAAAAGTCACTTATATAAAATTTTAATATTCATTAAGCCTGACAACAATTAATAACATTTTAAATAGGAAACTACATTTTAGAAATGTAGTAAACTTTTTTGAATCTTTTTTCCTTAAAAAAATAGTACTAAAACAAATTCTTTAAGCAAAGCTTCTTTTTCTTTAACAATCTCATTTTAAAATCCTTATTTCCCTACTATCCTGCCTGAATTTTGTGTCCCTCTGCATGTCTGTACTAACTGAAGACAAGCATGAAACGCACAAAGAGATTTAAGAAGAAATTAATCATCTCTCTTGTTTACAAGAGCAGAAACATACCATTTCAGGAAATCATTTAGTAGTTTCATCGAAAATTTCTTAACTTTAGGAAGCATTCACAAATGTCCAAAACCAAAAAACTTGTTCACTTGCACAGTACTAAACATTTTAAAATCTTTTTTGAAATGTTCTGCAATCTTTGACGTTTACTAATTTCACCACCTAGTCAGGAGATAATTTTTGTTGTTCAGTTGCTGCATTGTGTCTGACTCTTTACAACCCCATGGACCAGAGCACACCTCAAACTCATGTTAAGTTGATTATGCCATCCAACAATCTTGTCCTCCATCATGCCCTTCTCCTCATGCCTTCAATCTTCCCAGGATCAGGATCTTTTCCAATGAATTGGCTTTACATATCAACTGGCCAAAGTTGGAGCTTCAGCTTCAACATCAGTCCTTCCAATGAATATTCAGGACTGATTTCCTTTAGGATTGATTGATTGGATCTCCTTGCAGTCCAAGGGACGCTCAAGAGTCTTCTCTAACACTACAGTTCAAAAGCATCAATTCTTCAGCATTCAGCCTTCTTTATGGCCCAACTCTCATACCCATACATGACTACTAAAAAAACCATGCTTTGATTAGATTTACCTTTGTTGCCAAAGTAATGTCTCTGCTTTTTAATATGCTGTCTAGATTGGTCATAGCTTTTCTTCCAAGGAACAAGCATCTTTCAATTTCATGACTTCAATCACCATCTGCAATGATTTTGGAGCCCAAGAAAATAAAATCTTTCACTGTTTCCATTGTTTCCCCATCTATTTGCCATGAAGTGATGGGACCAGATGCCATGATCTTCATTTTCTGAATGTTGAGCTTTAAGTTAGCTTTTTCACTCTCCTTTTTCACCTTCATCAAGAGGTTCTTTATGGCACTTTCTGCCATAAGGGTGGTGTCATCTGCATATCTGAGGTTATTGATATTTCTCCTGGCAATCTTGATTCCAGCTTGTGCTTCATCCAGCCCAGCGTTTCTCATGCTGTACTATGCATAGATGTTAAATAAGCAAGGAGACAATATACAGACTTGATATATTCCTTTCCCAAATTGGAACCAGTCCATTGTTCCATATCCGGTTCTAACTGTTGCTTCTTGACCTGCATACTGGTTCTGCAGGAGGCAGGTAAGGTGGTCTGGTATTCCCATCTTTTGAAGAATTTTTCACAGTTTGTTGTGATCCACACAGTTAAAGGCTTTAGCAAAGTCAATGAAGTAGAAGTCGATGATTTTCTGGAATTCTCTTTTCTATGATCCAACGGATGTTGGCAATTTGATCTCTGGTTCTTCTGCCTTTTCTAAATCCAGCTTGAACATCTAGAAGTTCTGGTTCACATATTGTTGTAGCCTAGCTTGTCGAATTTTGAGCATTACTTGACTAGCACGTGAAATGAGTGGAATTGTGCAGAAGTTTGAACATTCTTTGGCATTGCCTTTCTTTGGGACTGGAATGAAAAGTGACCTTTTCTAGTCCTGTGGCCACTGCTGAGTTTTCCAAATTTGCTGGCAAATTGAGTGCAGCACTTTAACAGCATCATATTTGAGGAGTTGAAGTAGCTCAGCTAGAATTCTATCACGTCCACTAGCTTTGTTCCTAGCATGTTTCCCAAGGACTACATGACATCGCACTCCAGGATGACTGGCTCTAGGTGAATGATCACACCATCATGATTATCTGGGTCATTAAGCTCTTTTTTGTGTAATTCCTGTGTATTCTTGCTTCCTCTTCTTAATATCTTCTGCTTTTGTTAGGTCCATACCATTTCTGTCCTTTATTGTACCCATCTTTGCAGGAAATGTTCCCTTCAGTTCAGTTCAGTTCAGTTGCCCAGTCATGTCCGACTCTTTGCAACCCCATGAATGGCAGCATGCCAGGCCTCCCTGCCCATCACCAACTCCCGGAGTTCACCCAGATTCACGCCCATCGAGTCAGTGATGCCATCCAGCCATCTCACCCTCTGTCGTCCCCTTCTCCTCCTGCCCCCAATCCCTCCCAGCATCAGAGTCTTTTCCAATGAGTCAACTCTTCACATAAGGTGGCCAAAGTACTCGAGTTTCAGCTTTAGCATCATTCCTTTCAAAGAAATCCCAGGGCTGATCTCCTTCAGAATGGACTGGTTGGATCTCCTTGCAGTCCAAGGGACTCTCAAGAGTCTTCTCCAACACCACAGTTCAAAAGCATCAATTCTTCGGTGCTCAGCCTTCTTCACAGTCCAACTCTCACATCCATACATGACCACAGGAAAAACCATAGCCTTGACTAGACGGACCTTAGTAGGCAAAGTAATGTCTCTGCTTTTGAATACACTATCTAGGTTGGTCATAACTTTTCTTCCAAGGAGTAAGCGTCTTTTAATTTCATGGCTGCAGTCACCATCCGCAGTGATTTTGGAGCCCCCCAAAATAAAGTCTGACACTGTTTCCACTGTTTCCCCATCTATTTCCCATGAAGTGATGGGACTGGATGCCATGATAATTTTCTTGAAGAGATATATCTAGTCTTTCCCATTCTATTGTTTTCCTCTATTTCTTTTCATTGTTCACTTAGGAAGGCATTCTTATCTCTTCTTGCTATTCTCTGGAACTCTGCATTCAGATGGGTATATCTTTCCTTTTCTCCTTGCCTTTCACTTCTCTCCTTTTCTCAGCTATTTGTAAGGCCTCCTCAGACAACCATTTTACCTTTTTGCATTTCTTTTTCTTAGGGATGGTTTTGATCACTGTCTCCTGTACAATGTCACGAACCTCTGTCCATAGTTCGTCAGGCACTCTATCAGATCTAATCCCTTGAATCTGTATGTCACATCCACTGTGTAACTGTAAGGGATTTGATTTAGGTCAGATGATTTAAGTCATACCTGAATTGACTAGTGGTTTTCCCTACTTTCTTTAAAAGTCTGAATTTTGCAATAAGTTTTTGATCTGGATTTAATACACAATATAATTTAGGACTAGGATTTGTGAGTTCAGACTAAGAAAATAAGGGTGAAATGTGACTCATAATTTGATCTAAAGGTAATATAGATAAATACCGACACCTCACCCTCAGAAACATATTAATTTTAAAAAACAATTAGTCCTTTTCAATAATATATTGGAGTGTTCATAGCAAATAGAGAAAATTTTATATATATCATAAAATAACAAAATATACATATATTACCCATTATGAAAAGAGCTTGGCCTGCCGTAGTCTATGGGATATCAAAGAGTCAGCCTCGACTTGAGACTGAACAGCAGCAAAAACCCTTTTACCATGGATCAACATTGATTGTTAAAAAAAAAAAAAAGGAAAAAGAAAAAGTGTTTTACTTCTTACCTGAGTCTTATAGAGAAAAGAATTACTGGGAATACTCTTTCTTCTTTATTGTTCCAAGGAGAGAGGAACAAAACAGGTTTTATAGGTGCAAAGTGCTTTATTTTATCTAACTAAGGGTTCCAGGTTTTCATAACAATACTACCATCTGCTGGAATTTAAGAATATTATTGCTGAAAGCTTTGGAAGCCCTGGGTTGCATTTTTACAACTATTGGCCTAAAATGATTTTTACTGTGTATTTTTAAACTATTTCCAAAACGGAAGCAATTACTAATAGTTGCAATCCCTCCATACCTCAGATCCACACACTGTATGTGAGAAAAAGAAAGAATAGCTTTCGGACTTCCCTGGTGACCCGATGTTAAGACTCCACTCTCCCAATTTCAGAGGCCCATGTTCAGTCCCTGGTTAGTGAATTAGATCCTCTATGCCAGAACTAAAGATCCTGGCACATCCAAATAAAAAAAGAAGAATAACTCTAATTTATCCTCCCAGTTAACTGGATTCCTCTTTACATTTATAAATATACAAAATAACCCATTCAATCAAAAATTAGTCACCACTGACCACATGCTAAAATACATGCCACACAACAAGGAAATATAATTGAATAAGATATTGTTCTCCAGATTTTGGAGAAGGAAATGACAACCCACTCCAGTATTCTTGCCTAGAGAATCCTGTAGATGGAGTAGCCTGGTGGGCTGCTGTCCATAGGGCCGCACAGAGTTGGACACGACTGAAATGACTTAGCATGCATGCACGCATTGCAGAAGGAAATGGCAACCCATTCCAGGATTCTTGCCTGGAGAATCCCAGGGACAGAGGAGCCTGGTGGGCTGCCATCTAGGGGGTTGCACAGAGTCGGACACGACTGAAGTGACTTAGCAGCAGCTCCAGATTTTAGTCTACTGGTAGACAGGGACCTATAAGCAAACATTGGAGCTACAACATGGGAAAAGCCACCATCAAGGCACTGAGTCTAGAACAAGAAGCCTTACCTTCTGACAGACTAGGTTAACACCTGGATATATATATATTGGGAGAAGGGTGCATATCTCAAGTCTTGGAATTTGAGTTGGAATCAGACAGACAAGGCTAGGACAAGCTACCCATGTATTTTACATCTTACTTATTCTTCCATTTATTCAATGGGTGATTTTGAACATCATCAGAGCCAAGACTAGGAAAAAGACTTTAAGATATATAATTTCAAGACATATGGTACGCATGATAAAAAATGTGTACAGTAATGACATTCATTTATTTATTCAGTTACAACCCAAGAAATGTCCAGGCACTGGGATAAATGATATCATCCATGCCTTCAAAGAACAGGAGAAAGATTCTAAATAGTCACATAAAATACAATGTGATGACTTCATCAGACTCTATACAGAAAGGGAAAAAAGACGAAATGTCTCTAATATCAAGGGATGTTATGCTCTATGAAGGAATAGTTAGCTTTGAAGAATTTGAAAAAATCTGTATTCACTAATTAGATAAGACATGATGGTACAGTTAGAAAATTGAGATCTACAGTCCAGTGACAAGGACTGAATCAATCTCCACTCCAGTTGAAAGTCTGTTAATCTGAGAGCCTTAGTTTCCTATATAGGACTAATATCAATAATAGTACCTGACTCAAAGGGTAATTATAAGGTTAAATGAACTAATGAATGCCAGGTGCTTAGCCCAGTGCCTGGCTCAGCTGATCCTTGAAAAATATTGGCTATTTCTCCTTCCTTCCTCCTCTTCTAACTTTATTCAGCTCTTCAAAGCTCTGGTCAATCAGAAAGAATACATAAACAAAAGCACAAGAATAGGACTTAATCCAGCATGCTAGCCGGCTGAGGAAACTGCCAGCGATCTGCCAGCGATCAGCTATCCATCCAGACAGCCCATGCTTGTCCTTCAGTCAGCAGATAACAAATGCCTATTTTGCTATTTTGTATCAACTCCAACCTCAGGTATTCAGTGGACTGTGGTTAAAACTGTGCAGAATACAAAGAACCAAATAAGTGAGTGACCAATTTGCCTGGCTAGGAGGTTGCTAAGGAAGGCTTTGGGCTTCCTTGGTAGTTCAGTGGTGAAGAACCCACCTGCCAAGCAGGAGATCTGGGTTCAATCCCTGGGTTGGGAAGATTCTTTGGAGAAGGAAATGGTAATACACTCTAGTATTCTTGCCTGGGAAATGCGATGGACAGAGGCCCATGGCAGGCCACAGTCCAGAGGGTCACAAAGACTCGGACACAACAGCAACTGAACAACATCTAGTCAGCAGTCGCATTCCTATAAAACAGGGGAGGGGGTGGGGAATTAAACACAGGTTCCAATTTGTATTGTACATTTATAATAATAACTCCTTAAAATTTACATAATCCAGGGCCAAGAAGCTAAGAATGATTACATTCTAAGAAAAGATTACTTAAGACTTACCTTAGAAGAAAGGTTCAAACCAGTTGAGACAAAAAGTAAAAAGGCATTTAAAATGGAAACACGGGGTGTTTTTATTTTCAACAAGTGTGTGTCTGTCCTTCATGCCTTGAAAAAGCTTACATATCTCCTTCCATCTCACCAGCAATTCTTGGTCCCTCTTTCTTTTTTGACCCTCTGCTGAGTTGGAATTTTCTGTCAGTTTGCAACTAAGTGTGGAGTTGCCATTGTCAGGGTTCAGAGCCAGGAAGCGGGAAGGTGGAGGCTTCATTATGCTGTTGGCTAACTTGACCTCTGGGGAAGAGGAAGGCATGAATCACCCCTGGCTTTGAAATCAAACTTTATCATTCCAACGAGAGCAGTTAAAGGAAGTTTACCATTTTCTACCCCCTTTTCTTTACTATGGAACAGCAAATAGAAGCATCTGAGGCAAAATTCAGACCAATAATAAATTAACCAGCCTCTTAACTACAAAGAAAAGTAAGACAATGAATAGGAAATAAATGGCTGAAAGGGTTTCTTCAAGCAGCAGAAATCCAAGAAGGCAGAATGCATAAAAGAAGAACATAAAGAAGAGAGATACAAAGAAAATATGTGAGGCACCATGGAGATGCCTGTGAAACAGAGTCTTTAAAAAAAATACAAAGACAACCAAAGGAAGAATAGTGTTGTGAAGGACTTTGGAAAGCGAGGGGAAGCGGGGGAACCAAATCAAAAAGAAAAGGAAAAGTATAAAAATTTAAAGAAATAAAGGGAACATTCAAAGATACTGAGCTCTCACATGAGGCCACCACTGCACCAGAAAGCCCTATCTTTTTGCCAAGATTTTGAAAATATAAAATAGCTTAAAATGTGTTGTCATTAGGCATCAGATTAAAGTTCCAGAAGCCTTCAGATACGCATGCTTTTAAATATCAAGATAAATTATGCATCTATGACACAGATTGGGACGGGTGGCCTCCAAGTAATCAATAATTTAAAAACTATGAGCATGAACCTAATCTAAACAGGAGTTTCAAAGTTGTATTCTGAAAGGAATCCTACCATCAACAAGAAAGATATGCCCAGCAAACTATTTCCCTGCTCTCATAGGAAAAAGGAGTAGCTTTAGCACTTGTGAATAAAAGGCTGGGGTATTTCAGCTGAACATTTTGTGCTAAATTGTCAGATGAATTATTCATAGATTTTCAAAACTTAGTCTTTTTTTTTTTTAATTGTAAATTTTCCATCAAGACTCTGGAACCATCAACTACATGACATCTATTGGATGATTTCCATTTCTTGGAACCATGCCAGTGTGAATGTTGAGCAAGCCCGTTGAAGAAAGGAGCAAGAGATTTTAAAGCCGAGCAATATGTATAGCTAGACATTTTTTCCTAATATGTGGATGTGTCAACATAAAGGAAATATGGTGACACTAGTAGTTATTTAGCAGTTCCTATTTCTACTCAAAATATTTTCCTCTAGACTTAAACAGAGTTAAGCTATTGCCAAATGATGTGCAAGACAATTGCCATGGTTATATGAGATGTTGCATAGCCTTTAAATCTGACACTTGAAATTGCTTCTAATTGAAGAGCTGCAAGCTGTAGTCTAAATAAGACATGCACAGTCAAACACTTTTCTTGGAAAGCTAACAAACGGAAGATACTTTTTTCCCCCAAAATTAACCTCTGCTATCTTCTGAGATAACATCATTCAAACTTAATTTTAGGCTACATATTTTAGCCAATAAGTGGGTATCTTATTTTTAAGGAATGTCTTCAACTCTCTAAATCATTTTACAGTTAGAAGCATTATTTCAAAACCATAGGCATAGACTAATAGGGACATTGTAAATTGGCCTTACAAAATATTTGTTAAATATGCAAATTAAACCAGTCTCTCTACCATCACTTTCCCAAGCATAAATCTCTCAGCTTAACTGCCTAAGTGCAGGTATGGTGATTTTCTCTATGTCTCAATTTCCAGCAGTTAATTTCCATTTAACTAGGGCATTTTAGCTGCTCAATATCATACTGATGCAAT
The DNA here is from genome assembly GCA_006408695.1 of Aepyceros melampus. Lineage (NCBI taxonomy): Eukaryota > Metazoa > Chordata > Mammalia > Artiodactyla > Bovidae > Aepyceros > Aepyceros melampus. Next base: position 114,200 of record SJXQ01007020.1, on the reverse strand, counting down.
TGCATTACAGAAATTATGTACTAAGGATGCAATGATTAAAATTGATATTTGGCTTAATTACAGGGTACAGTACATGGATATTTGAATGTAACTTAATGGAAAACAAGATGCTTTATTTGTAGCTTTTATCCTTGCAGGAAAATTGCTTGTTAGTAGCTGTTGAGCCAAGTCTCAAGCTACTGACTCTCTTCAGGAGGAATACAGAAGAATGTGCATAAATATGAAGTTAATGATGTAGTTATCCAGCTAAATACATGAAATATTTAATATATTCCCTTCTAAATAGTGTCTTTTGCAGTGTGTCATCTTAATTCTATTATACGTAACTAAAGTAAACACATTCAGTTAGCTGACAAATTTTCATGGCACTACACATCAAAGAGCAAATATATTATGTGAAATATGTCAGCATTTTGACTAGCAAAGAAAGAAGTAGAAAAGCCATGACTACAAGAAGAGAAAGCATATTCCCCTAATTACATGGAATTCAATTGACAAATAACATCTAGAAGTCATTCTTTCTTCAATAAAAAATGATCTGGTTCTAGAAATGCAATCATTTATCTTAATTTCTTTTCTTTCTTCTTTTTTTTTTTTTTACCAAAGCCACATTCAAATCAGTGCTTTACACTTAAAAAGAATACATTGTTTAAATTCTGGTTAACTGTTTCAAATAGATACTTCTAAAACATTCATTGTTTTTAATAACTGCCACTGTTAACTGTAATTGGGTTTACACTATCAAGTTCTGCTTTTTCATTTTATATATATATGTATGTATGTATATGTGTGTGTGTACACATTCCAATTATGCTAATGTTTGGAGTGCAGTGCAATAATAAATTTTAAATAAATTTACGTATAGATTTATTTACATATGCCATAAGCATCTGATTCCAACTGATAATATAACACTTGCAATTTTGAAAGAACTGAACCAGCTTCAACACAGGGAGAAGCATGAAAACAGAACAAGAAGAAGCAACTTCATTCAGCAGGAGTTGTGATTCAAATGAAATTTTACTCTGCAAAAATATTCATTGCCTCTCTTCCATAAGTCACTTAGCCAGCAGCCTCAACTATAAGAATATATCTGAGAAAGAGTTTGAAGAATCTAAATAGATGTTACAAAGTCATCACTTGCTAGCCACATATTTACCCTTATTTTATACACAAATAAGCTTAGTCACCCAGTCCATCAGACTCAGTACATTAGAAGAGGCAAATATAAAAGAGTGAAAAAATGGGTATGAGAGGTATGAACATGGGTTCAGCATCAAGAAAATGTAGCAATAGGCTTGACACTGAGGGAAAAAAGAGAAACTAGGAGGAAAAAAAAACTCAAAAAGTTCTGCCACTTCCAAACTCTGGGGCTCTGGACATGCAATCACATCTCTGGGCCTCGTTATCTTCATTTTATCCCAGAGATACCTCACGTTACTTCATAGGGTTGCTGAAGATTAAGTGTACTAATATATGTAAAGCACTTGGAACCATGCCCAGAACATATTGAAAACTCAGTGAGTGTTAGTTATAAAAAGCCTAAGCGTCTAAGATTACTTGAAATAGATGCAAGTAGCCGTCTGGCCCAGTTGTCCGAAGGGATGGAATGCTGACTTTTTTTTTTTTTTTTAACTGGAACATAAGTTGAAGCTCCAATACTTTGGCCACCTGATGCAAAGAACTGACTCATTGGAAAAGACCCTGATGCTGGGAAAGATTGAAGACAGGAGGAGAAGGGGATGCCAGAGGATGAGATGGTTGGATGGCATCATGGACTCAATGAACATGAGCTTGCGCAAGCTCCAGGAGTTGGTGATGGACAGGGAAGACTGACGTGCTGCAGTCCATGAGGTCACAAAGAGTCGGACACGACTGAGAGACTGAACTGAACTGAATTGAATAACTGATTTACAGTGTTGTCTAGTTTCAACTGTACAGCAAAGTGAATCAGTTATACATATATATATCCACTCTTTTTTAGATTCTTTTTCTTATAGGCTATTACAGAGTACTGAGTAGAGTTTCCTGTACTACACAGGTGAGACTGCTGATCTTTCCATTGCCTCATGTGATTACCCCATGCCACTGGAACTTCTGGAAATTGCAAAACTCTTGCAGAAGAAGGAATGAGAGTGTGTGATATTGTGATTTATGATAAGAAATACATATTTGGTCTTTGTTTGGCATAGAGTTCCTAAAACCCTTTTAGGAGCTATAAAGTGTCTTTTGTCATGTTAATGAGTCAACTTTGAAACTTCATTTAGGAAGCTGCTTGCCAGGAAAGCCAATCACTGATTAGAAGACAGTTGGAACTTCAAGTTCTGCCACTCTGACCACTGGGGAAAGCAGAGGGATTGGGGGTTCAGTTAATTGTCAATGGCCAATGATTTAAATAATCATGTCTGTATAATGAAGCCTCCATCCGTTCAGTTCAGTTCAGTTCAGTTGCTCCATCATGTCTGACTCTGCGACCCCATGAATCGCAGCATGCCCGGCCTCCCTGTCCATCACCATCTCCCGGAGTTCTCAAACTCACGTCCATTGAGTCCATGATGCCATCCAGCCATCTCATCCTCTGTCGTCCCCTTCTCCTGCTGCCCCCAATCCCTCCCAGCATCAGAGTCTTTTCCAATGAGTCAACTCTTCGCATGAGGTGACCAAAGTACTGGAGTTTCAGCTTTAGCATCATTCCTTCCAAAGAAATCCCAGGGCTGATCTCCTTCAGAATGGACTGGTTGGATCTCCTTGCAGTCCAAGGGACTCTCAAGAGTCTTCTCCAACACCACAGTTCAAAAGCATCAATTCTTCTGCGCTCAGCCTTCTTCACAGTCCAACTCTCACATCCATACAGGACGACAGGAAAAAACATAGCCTTGACTAGATGGACCTTTATGGGCAAAGTATGTCTGCTTTTCAATATGCTATCTAGGTTGGTTATAACTTTCCTTCCAAGGAGTAAGTGTCTTTTAATTTCATGGCTGCAGTCACCATCTGCAGTGATTTTGGAGCCCCAAAAATAAAGTCTGACACTGTTTCCACTGTTTCCCCATCTATTTCCCATGAAGTGATGGGGCCAGATGCCATGATCTTCATTTTCTGAATGTTGAGCTTTAAGCCAATTTTTTCACTCTCCTCTTTCACTTTCATTAAAGCCCCCAAAATAAGATTCAGAGAGCTTCTGATAAATGTTGGAGATGTAGAGAGAGAGGAGAGGACTTGGAAGCTCCATATCCCTTCTTCAAACCTTGCCCTATGTGTCTTTTCCATCTGGCTGTTCCTGAGTTATATCCTTATATAATAAACCAGTAATCTAGTACACAGAATGTTTCTCTGAGTTCTGTGAGCTGCTCGGGCAAATTAACCAGACCTGAGGAGTGGTCACAGGAACCTTTGGTTAAGAGCCAGTAAGTCAGAAGTTCAAGAAATAATCTGGACCTCTGTCATGTATGTGTGTCATGGGGGAAGGAGAGTCTTGCAGGACTGAGCACTCAACTTGCAGAATCTGACACTATCTCAGGTTAGATGGTGTCGGAACTGAGTTAAATTGAGGGATACCCAGCTGTTGTCTGAGAACTGCTTGGTGGTATGGTGAATAAAAGAACAAACCCACATGGGAAATTGATCCCCGAGGATCGTTAGACCACCTGCTTTACTTGATCATTGTGTTCATATTGATCAAGTAAAGCTCAAAATCAAGAGACAATACATGACATATTTTTTTAAATAAAGCAATTTAAAAGCTTTTTTTAAATTAAAGTATAGTTTATGTACAATATCACATTCGTAAGGAGTATAACATCATGATTCAAAATTTTTATGGATTATACTCCATTTAAAGTAATTATACAATATTGGTTACATCTCCTGTGTTGTACAATATATCTGTATGTGTGTTGTGTGTGTATGCACACGTGCACACACACACGTGTGTACATCTACACACCCACTCAGGCATGTTTGACTTTCTGTGACCCCATAGACATTAGTCCATCCCCAAGAAGAAGAAAAGCAAAAAGGCAAAATGGTTGTCTCAGAGGCTTTACAAATAGCTGAGAAAAGAAGAGAAGTGAAACGCAAAGAAGAAAAGGAAAGATATACCACCCATCTGAATGCAGAGTTCCAGAGAATAGCAAGGAGAGCTAAGAAAGTCTTCCTAAGTGGTCAATGCAAAGAAATAGAGGAAAACAATAGAATGGGAAAGACTTGAAGTCTCTTGAAGAAAATTAGAGATACCAAGAAAATATTTCATGCAAAAATGGGCACAATAAAGGACAGAAACGGTATGGACTTAACAGAAGCAGAAGATATTAAGAAGAGGTGGCAAGAAAACAGAAGAACTATACAAAAAAGATGTTAATGACCCAGATAACCATGATAGTGTGATCACTCACCTAGAGCCAGACATCCTGGAAAGTGAAGTAAAGTGGTCTTTAGGAAGCATCACTAGGAACAAAGCTAGTGGAGGTGATGAAATTCCAGTTGAGCTATTTCAAATCCTGAAAGATGATGCTGTGAAATTGCTGCACTCAATATGCCAGCAAATTTGGAAAGCTCAGCAGTGGCCACAGGACTGGAAAAGGTCAGTATTCATTCCAATTCCAAAGAAAGGCAATGCCAAAGAATGTTCAAACTGCCACACAATTGTATTCATCTCACACTCTAGAAAAGTAATGCTCAAAATTCTCCAAGGCATGCTTCAACTATATGTGAACCAAGAACTTCCAGATTTTTAAGCTGCATTTAGAAAAGGCAAAGAAAGCAGAGACCAAATGGCCAACATCCATTGGATCATAGAAAAGGCAAGAGAATTCCAGAAAAACATGTGCTTCACTGACTACACTAAAGCCTCTGACTTTGTGGATCACAAGAAACATAAATTCTTCAAGAAATGGGAACACCAGACCACCTGACCTGCCTTCTGAGAAATCTGTGTGTAGGTCAAGAATCAACAGTTACAACCTGACATGGAACAACATGCTAGTTCCAAATTGGGAAAGAAATATGTCAAGGCAGTATATTGTCACCTTGCTTATTTAACTTATATGCAGAGTACATCTGAGAAATGCCACAAACTGGATGATGCAAAAGCTAGAATCAAGATTGCCGGGAGAAATATCAATAACCTGAGATATGCAGATGACACCACCCTTATGGCAGAAAGTGAAGAGGAACTAAAGAGCCTCTTGATAAAAATGAAAGAGGACACTGAAAAAGCTGGCTTAAAACTCAACAGTAAACTAAAGCCATGGCATCTGGTTCTATCATTTCATGGGAAATAGATGGGGAAACAATGGAAATAGTGAGAGATTTTATTTTGAGGGGCTCCAAAATCACTGCAGATGGTGATTGCAGCCATGAAATTAAAAGACGCTTGCTTCTTGGAAGAAAAGCTATGACCAACCTAGACAGCATGTTAAAAAGCAGAGGCGTTACTTTGCCTACAAAGATCCGTATAGCCAAAGCTGTGGTTTTTCCTGTAGTCCTGTATGGATGTGAGAGTTGAGCCACAAAGAAGGCTGAGCAGTGAAAATTGATGCTCTTGAACTGTGATATTGGAGAAGACTCTTGAGCGCCCCTTGGACTTCAAGGAGATCAACCCAGTCAATGCTAAAAGAAATCAGTTCAGTTCAGTTCAGTCGCGCAGTCGTGTCCGACTCTTTGCGACCCCAAGAATCGCAGCACGCCGGGCCTCCCTGTCCATCACCAACTCCCGGAGTTCACTCAGACTCACGTCCATTGAATCCATGATGCCATCCAGCCATCTCATCCTTGGTCGTCCCTTTCTCCTCCTGCCCCCAATCCCTCCCAGCATCAGGGTCTTTTCCAATGAGTCAACTCTTTGCATGAGGTGGCCAAAGTACTGGAGCTTCAGTTTTAGCATCCGTTTTAAAAGAAATCAGTCCCGAATATTCACTGGAAGGGCTGAAGACGAAGTGAAGGTCCAATACTCTGGCCACCTGATGCAAAGAGCTGACTCACTGGAAAAGAGCCTGATGCTGGGAAAGACTGAAGGCAGGAGGAGAAGGCGACAAAAGAGGACGGGATGATTGGATGGCATCACCAACTCAATGGACATGATTTGAGCAAACTTTAGGAGATAGTGATAGACAGGGAAGCCTGGCGTGCTGCAGTCATGCGTTCACAAAGAGTCAGACATGACTGAGTGACTAACAACAACTGCATCTTTAAACATATTTTTAGGCTATTTGAAATATATACCTCTAGTATATCCAAAGTGGTTTTTTTTTTTTTATTAAGTACAAACGAGTAGCACACATTTTAGAACCTTGCCCATTTTCCCAGCATATCTTATTATAGTACATTACAACCTAATTTCCAACTGCCTGATGGCTTTCACTGACCTGGGGACTCCTATGCTCACATGCCAATCAGGCCAGATGTTTTTGGATTTAATTCCAAGGGTGTTCCTAGAAACACCCCTTAATTTATGATTGATAGGACTTGTACGAATACCCATAGTTTTCTTGCCCATTGGGTGTAGTAACTCAAGAGTCCTTTGTTGCTCATTGGATATCAGAGTTCTCCAATGTGATTAAGCTGTAGTGGCTCCCATGGTGGTAACTGAGTTGGTAATAAATACTACTTATTGTCCTTCTTCCTCACTCTTATTTTCCTTGTCCCTATGTGTGGTTTTCTGGGGTCAACATCAAAATAGACTATTCACACCGCCTTGTTACAAAATCTCATTATAGCAAAATTCAAACTATTCTGTTCCAGAAGGGGTTCAAAGAAACAGATTCTTAGAATGGGAATTTGGCATTAAATACTTATCAGCCACATGGCATAAAGGAACATATTGTTGGTAATAAAGGATAGTATTAAACCCTGGCATATTAAAACGTCACAATTACTAAATAATTGTGACAATTACTAAACCTCTCATGTGTGGTGAATTAAGATCGGGTACAGGAGAAAGGAGGTACATTGGTTTGTGCAATATCTTTAGCATTTTAAGTCAGGTGGGGCAAAGTGATAAGGGACAATGGAGGTGATTAGTTGTTGTTAAGTGCCATCAGAGTCTTGAAGAAAGAAATTGACAAGCTTAGATCAGTCAGTTAATTCAGGGTATCACATCTCCTTAGCTGTAACCAGACTGTTCTTAAGATTAGTGATTGCAATAGTAACAAATTTACAAACTAAGGTGAATTCCAGTATGCCATCTGCCTATGTAAAGTCGGAAAGCAAGTAAGTAGGACTGTGATCCTGTGACCTGAGATTGAGTTGTTGCTGAATGATTTTTGAGGTGGACTCTAACTCAGTAAAAGAAAAAACAAACAAACAAACAAACAAAAATGTTTTAGCAGCCAGAGAAATTCCTCTTGCTAGAGAAAAACAGCTCCCCCTCCCCTCAAAATCATGCCAAGCCTATACCTGAGGTGGATGTGCTGCAGAATGATGCTGTGAATAGCCGGTGAGGAACTGAGGGCTGCCACCAATCACACGAGTGAAATTAGAAGTGGCTCAATTGGTCCCAGTTGAGCCCCTGGATTTCTGAATCTCTGGCCAATATGTTATGTGAAACATCATGAGACATAATGAATTGGAACTACCCACCTAAGTTGCTCCTGGATTCCTGACCCACAGTAACTGTGAGATAATAAATGTTTATTGTTTTAGGCCACCAGTTTATTGGGTAATTTGTTACATAACAGCAGACACCTAGTATAGTTGAGCAAAATGCTACAATAGGAATATCATGATCAATTGCTCAGTTTCCAGACCTGAGCCAGTTCTCTGACCCAGGGCCCATCATTTGAAGAGAGGGTCAGTTCTCTATGTAAGACACAGCAAGGCTCCTCAATTCTGGAAAGATATTTTTGGACATGTACCAAAGCAACTGAACATTGAGGAAAGCGGAATATCTAGATTTTTAAACAGCTGTTGAACACAAGTTCTGAACTGACACCAGCGGATCCAAAATGCTATCATGGCAACCTTGTTAGAATGAGGAAGTAGAAAGGACTAGTAATAAAGACCCAATTCTGTTTCCTAACTCACCCAATATGAGTCTATGACATTATGCTATGTCCATGTCCTCATTACCTGAGTACCTAATTGAGACAGATATACTTAGCAGTTAGAAAAAAAAAAAAAACTCTCTGCATTGTTTTTGTCACCTGTGGAGTAAGAACCATAATTATAGGAAAGGTCAACTGTGTCTCACCCCAAACCAAAGAAGTGTATCGAAAGCAATCATAAATTCATGCTGAGTAGAATGACAGAGATAAGTACCAACCTCAGTGACTTCAAGGCTGCAGTGATAGTGGTCGTAATCATATTTCCATTTAATAAGCCTGTAGTGTCCATGAAAAAACTCTGATTCAATTATTTCAAGGCAGATGGTAGTGGACTATTGCAAACTTAACCTAGCGGTAGCCCCACTTGTTAACTGCTCAATTCAGTTCTTCACTGGACAAATCACATACTCTTGCCATTGGGCTTGTATCTATCCATCCTCTACACATATGCTTTTGGTCCCCAGGAAATAATCCTGTTTTAGAAGCAGTTCACACTCATATCCAATGGACAGCAGTAGGTATTTTCAACCTAGTCACTGAACTATGTTAGTTTTTCTGATCACAATATAGTCCAAAATGATCTTGATCATCTGAACATTTCATAGACTATCTCACCGGTCCAATATATTTCTGACATCAAATTAATCAGATCTGGTGACCAGGAAGTTGTAAGTTATCTGAATGTGTGTCAGAATATGGGAGAATATCCACTAAAGATTCGATGGCCTGCTCTTTTGAATAAAGTTTTAGGAATCAAGTGATCTGGATCATACTGAGATATATCCTGAAAGACAAAGGGTAACTGACACTTTGCATCTCCTATCACTAATAATGGAGAAGGAAATGGCAATCCACTCCAGCACTAATAATAAATAAATATAGAATTTGGTAGGTCCCTTTAGATTTTAAAGATAACACATACTACTTTGGTTATATTGTTAGAAATATTTGGTGATATTGCTCCAACTATTGACTGAGTAACTAAGAATATTGCTAGTGTTGAGTGAGGTTGAGAACCAAGGAAGAGTTCTGTAGCAGGTTTAGGTTGCCTTGCTGCTTGGATCATATGACCCGGCATGTCCCACACTGTGTAGTACATAAGGACACTATGTGGAGTCTGTCTAAACCTCAGTGCAAGAGTTATAACATCCCTCTTCCACACATTTGGCCACTATCCTAGCTTGAACATCTGGAAGTTCTCAGTTTTTGAAGCCTGGCTTGGAGAATTTTGAGCATTACATGCTAGCATGTGAAATGAGTACAATTGTGCAATAGTTTGAACAGTCTTTGGCATTGCCCTCTTTGGCATTGGAAGGAAAACTGACCTTTTCCAGTCCTGTGGCCACTGCTGAGTTTTCCAAATTTGCTGGCATATTGAGTGCAGTACTTTCACAGCATCATCTTTGAGGATTTGAAATAGCTCAGCTGGAATTCCATCACCTCCACTAGCTTTGTTCCTAGTGATGCTTTCTAAGGCCCACTTGACTTCACACTCCAGGATGTCTGTATTAAAGATGCAGATGTGTATGTAATTAGATATTGATCTGTTTACTTTTGTTCAGATGCATTTTGCTTTTTTTTATTAATTTTTATTTTTTAGTTTGTTTTGCTTTACAATACTGTATTTGTTTTGCTATACATTGATATGAATGAGCCACGAGTGTACATATAAGTGTTTAAAATCTCTGTGCTACTGACTGAAGAAAGTTTATAAATCAATGATGTTACAAAATTATGGTCATAGCAATAGTATATATTGTATGTCACAAGAAAATATAGTTATTGTTTTGTAATAACTTTAAAAGGGATATAATCTATAAAATGTTGAATCATTATGTTCTATACTGAAACTAATTTAATATTATAAATAAACCATACTTCTATTTAAAAAATACAAAATTGTCATAAAGAGGCAACCACACTCAGTAGGATATATGTTTTAAAAACATGCTTATTGAAATAGGAAAATACACATTCTTTTCAATGCACACAGAATAATCACTAAAGTAAATAATTCTGAGTCATAAAGCAAACTTTACTGAAATTTTCAACAAATTTCAATGGATTGAAATTATATACAGCATATTCTGTGACTGTAGCAGAATTAAATTAACAAATTAACAAAAAAGAGAACTAAAATGTTTGGAAAATAAGCAGGACACATTTAATTTTGAATTAAGAAATAAATTGCACTGAGAAATTCAAAATAAGCAATGAAAATACAGCTAATTAAAACGTGTGGAAAGCAGCCAAAGCAGTAGTTAGAGGGAAACACACCGCTGTAAAATGCACCTATTCACACTGGAAAAGACCTTCAAGCTGTACATTTAAGATCCCTGCACTTTGGTGTATGCGTATTAAATTTCAATTTTAAAAGTTTTTAAAAACTGGATATTATCTGATTTAATGAATTTACACTAAAAATACAAAGCAATGGTAACATTCAACTATAGTTGACCCTTGAACAATGAGGGGATTGGGGCAATCAATCCCCTAGCAGCTGAAAATCTGCATGTAACTTTACAGTCAGCCCTCCATATCTGGGGTTCCACATCTGTGGATTTAACCAACCTCAGATCATGTGGTACTATAGTACATATTTACTGAAAAACATTCATATATAGGCAGACCCATTCAATTAAAATGCATGCTGTTCAAGAGTCAACTATACATCTAATGTTTGAGAAAGATGTATCCAACTAAAATAATTTCTATTACACTTTCAAGCAAAAGTTGCCATTATAAACTGAAAAGTTTCAGGTAGTCAATGGAGTGCTTTACTCATGTCAAATGCACTATCTCTAGGACAACTCTGGAAAAAGATCCCCTTCAACTCTTAGTTGCTGTCCAATTTATAATCCCAAATTTGAAAGAAAGAAAGTGAAAGTGAAAGTTGCTCATTCATGCCCGACTCTGTGACCCCCATGGACTATACAGTCCATGGAATTCTTTGGCCAGAATACTGGAGTGAGTAGCCTTTCCCTTCTCCAGGAGATCTTCCCAACCCAGGGATCAAACCCAGGCTTTCCTCATTGCAGGCCAATTCTTTACAAACTGATCCACAAGGGAAGCCCAAGAATATTGGAGTGGGTAGCTTATCCCTTCTCCAGCGAATCCCCCCAACCCAGGAATCGAACCAGGGTTTCCTGCATTGCAGGCAGATTCTTTACCCACTGAGCTATGAAGGAAGCCGCACTGAGCTATCAGGGAAGCCACAATTTTATTTCCCCATAATTCTACAAAGAGTATCTGTCTTACCCTGCCTCCTTCCATCACTGGTTATTTGGTAGATTCTCAAGATTTTAAAGTTTACCTTAATACTATGTATATGGCATCACAATGACAAATATAATAATGCAATATACACATAGTTAACTCAGAAAATTATTTGTTTATTGAAAACAATCTATATTATTAGTCCATTCCAGAGTCAAATCTAATTTGGTTTAAATGCTTCTTGTTAGCCTTCTTAAATGCTTGACATTTCAGCTGTTGCTTAACCTAAAATTTAATTTATCTGCCCTTTCTTCCCCTAAGTAAGAAGAAATATCTCCAAATTATATATAATTTGAATATGATCCTTTGATTTTATCTTTCACTGCAATGTACAAACCAAGATACTTTCTTCTTCCTCTTTCATCCATTAATACCTATTTCTTCCTGTTTTCCATCAAAAAGTGTAAAGACAATTTATCTCGTGGCACTTGCCTATGTACACAGGAATATTAGAACATGAACAAAGAAACATAACTATCAAGAACAAATTATATAAGTAGATCACCATGTTCACTCATGTTTAGCACCATCTGGAACACAAAAGAGAACAATTTCTTAACTTCAAACTTGAGTTGCCATTCATAGTTGTGAGAGAAATCTAATATCTGAAATATATCATGGAACATTTTGTGAAAATGAAAGCAAAAGTCCATTTTGTAAAACATAACCACAGCTTAAAATACTAGTCATTTGTAAATTGAAAAATTCTCCCATCATGGGGCTCTTGAGTTTCTATTCAGTGTACTCTGAATCACCTGAATGGTTTATACACAGACCACCATTAACCACTTCTGCTCTNAAATCAAGAACAAAACAAAACAAAAAGAAAACAAATCTTAGGACTATTACACTAGTTATTTTTCTAGAGGATGCATTTAACATGCCAACTCTCATTCACAAAAATACATTGTTACATTTGTGTTGAACAGCCCCACACAGCACTCTTATGTGGGGTGTAACACACATACCTCTAACTCAAAGCTGCTCTCAGGTTCTACTCAACTAATGAGACTGCTTTTGTAGTTAGGGAAGCAACTATTGTATGAATGGAAAGAACTGTACTCCCTGTATAACAAGAGATTATTTTGGAGACAGTTGATAAAAACCATACATCCTTTTTATTGTTAAGTCATAAAGAGGTATCAAAATTAAAAGCAAAAATTACAGGGTAAGACAACGTAACTACTTAGGAGGGTCAAAGGAAGTGAAAATGGGACTAGGCGCAGGGCAATATGAATTAATGAACATGGGAAGGACAAGGATGGGGAGAACAGTGAGCATGTGCTGAAGATACTAGGGGAGAGGATCTGGTGAAAATTTTGATCTTAGACAAGCGCCTAGGTAAAGAAATAATGGGACAAGATTTCTAAACCGCACTATGTACTTAAGAGTCATCCTCGCCATTGGTGCTGTCTCTGTCATCCTCTCCTTCCTCAGCCTCTTTTTCATCATCCTTGATCAACTCCAGCTGGTCATCCCCCCGATCTTCATTAACATCATCATCCAGTAGGTCCCCCTCCTCAGCAGAGTTATCTGTACCCCGCTCAGACTCCATCTTCACATTAGTCTCATCTTTCTTCAGGGAGCTGCTGCTCTGCTCCTCTTCTGACTTACCATTCTTCATCTCTACTCCTTGTTTGCTCCGTTCTTTTTCAATTTTTTCCAGGCTTTCCAGTAAAGAATCCACTTTTTGTTTTATCTGGGTTAACTCCTTCTTAATGGTCTGAAGGTCATCTCCTTTCAACTTTCCAGACTTGGAAGAAGATCCCCGCTGTCCGCTCTTAGAATTGAAGCCACTTTTGCCCCTTCGTGAGGTGTTTCCTGATACACGCTGGCGTTTTGAGGGCACTACAGCCCGAGCAATAGGAGGAGGAGGAACACGTGCTGGGTAACTGTACAACCTGTCGTAATAATCCCGTTGACAGTCATAGTCCAAGTCAAAAGATGAGCCGTACATCTCCGCTGCAGATCGTTTCACACCTGCTTTTCCTCGGTTCACTTTTGGCTCTGCAGCCAGATTAATATCTAAAACCTGGCCAGCAATCATTCTGCCCTCCTCTCCTGCCACAGCAGCCCGGGCATTTCTCTCATTAACATACTGAACGAAGGCAAAGCCCTTATGAACAGAGCAACCCACGATTTTGCCGTATTTTGAGAAGATTGCCTCCACGTCAGATTTCTTCACCACAAGGGTATTGAGATTCCCAATGAATACACGAGAGTTCATGGAGCGAGGATCCGTCTTGTTGGTAACATTGCTGGCCATTGTCTTTGATGATACGGTGCCTCACAAAGCTGAAAAATGTAGCTGAAGATAAAAAAATCTCACAGGAAGGGGAAGGGAGAAGAGATTAGATTCTGAATCTCCTACCCTGGGTCCTACGTGAAGAAGCCGATTGCTGCTCCAGGTCGGCAACGCGGCTGCAATCGCTCAGTCTTCGCCTCTTCACAAAATCTGTACATTTATTGTTATGCATGATTTGGTGGCTCAGATGGTAACGCATCTGCCTACAGTGTGGGAGACCCAGGTTCGATCCCTGGGCTGGGAAGATCCCCTAGAGAAGAAAATGGCAACCCACTCCAGTACTCTTGCCTGAAAAATTCCATGGACAGAGGAGCCTTGTAGGCTACAGTCCACAGGGTCAGAAAGAGTCGGACATGACTGAGTGACTTTCACTTTCACCTAGCTTTATAAAAATCTTTTGATTTTTATCATACCTTTCATATTTATGTATTTTTAAAATATTTTACATATTTTAACCTGAATTCTTTTTCAGAATATCTTCAATTTTAACAGAGATCATGGTTTCTTTAAAAAGTACAATTTTTGTAATAAATAAATTAATTAAACCTACTTATACATTTATGAAACAGTTATTTCATCTTCAGAATTATGTAAATAGCCTGTATTAAGCCTATTGTGTGTTAAGAATATTACATGCATTCTTACTTGATAAGATTCTTCTTTTTATTTTCTCCGACCCTTAAAATACAGACCTCTGCCTTCATCCAATAACATTAAGTATATATTTATCTTGTGAAAGGACAATGTACCCTCTAAGAAGTTTCAGATTTCTTCATCTTTAAGTATATATATATTTTAATATAAATGCATTTATTTTAATTGGAGATTAATTACTTTACAATATTGTATTGGTTTTGCCATATATCAACATGAATCCACCACAGGTGTACACGTGTTCCCCATCTTGAACCCGCCTCCCACCTCCCTCCCTGTACCATCCCTCAGTGTCATCCCAGTGCCCAAGCCCCAAGCATCGAACCTGGACTGGTGATTTGTTTCATATATGATATTATACATGTTTCAATGCCATTCTCCAAATCATCCCACCCTTGCCCTCTCCCAGAGTCCAAAAGACTGTTCTATACATCTGTGTCTCTTTTGCTGTCTCGCATACAGGGTTAGCATTACCATCTTTCTAAATTCCATATATATGTGTTAGTATACTGTATTGGTGTTTTCCTTTCTGGCTTACTTCACTCTGTATAATAGGCTCCAGTTTCATCTACCTCATTAGAACTGATTCAAATGTATTCTTTTTAATGGCTGAGTAATACTCCATTGTGTATATGTACCACAGCTTTCTTATCCATTCATCTGCTGATGGACATAAGATTCTTACACATATAAAGTACAAATTATTATCTAGTTTACAGATGAGAAGTCTGAGGCATATAGAGATTATGAAAATTCTTCTAGGATTTTAAGCTGGGTCTAAAATCAAAGCCTGCTGAAAATCATGCTGAAAATATGAAACATTGCTTCCTTTAAAAACTAACATTAGTCAGAGTCCAAGTAATACGTAATTCAAAAAAGGGAATACACTTGCTTTTATTTTTGTTATATCAGGCTGACTAGAGTTTGTGATTTTGAAAGGTCAGTAACCACTGGAATGAATATGATAGTATAAAATGAGATATCACCACAGAAACTCAAGAAGTTGTGTTCTAGCCTGGTCATTATGATTGCTTACTGAGACACATTTTCTTGAGAAGCCCCTCTTTGAAACTTGCCTTCTTCTATGTACAGTGGGGTACCATATCCATCTCTCAAGTCTGTATGGCAACAAAGTAAGCAAACATGAATAATAATACTTGGAGATCGCAGGAATATTTAGGCCAATGATATCTAGAAGACATTTCAAAAGTCCATGTGCAAAACTAATACAATAGCTTCAGATTAAAAAGACAATTTAAATACAGATCAACTCTTCTCTAGATTACTCTGCCTCATTTAATACATTTTATTCTTTTTAAACCAAAATTTTATTATTTTAAACCATGTTTCTAGGCAATCATATTTCTTTAATTTAGAAATAGCAGTATTAATATGTGCCTCACATAGATATTATTCATCAGAAGGTCTAACAATTTCTTTATGTAGAAAAAAATCTACTGAAAGAATATGGAAGGTCAAATTCTTACAAAACGTATGTGGCCTTCATTTTCAATACTTCCTATTTTCATTTAGCGTTTTCTCACGGGACTTAAATACTTCTGCTTCTAATGTGAACATTTGAAACAGTAAGTAAACTTTCAAAAGGGTTATTTCTTATTTTGCCCAACCTGCTGTGCACAGCTCTAGTTTCATTTCTGAGTTGGTATAACCAGTTTTGAGGGGGAATTTATAGTGAGCAGCTATGAGGAGGGAATTTACCTTGTTCCATAAAACAGAGATTTTCTGATCCACCATATATTTTATTTGGAGAGTTTTTGAATGAAAAATTTCTCTAGCTATGAAGCCTTACAAACTCAAGAAGTATGTGACTTATTTTTGTTCCCTTTTGGCCCCTTCCATTTTCCTGCCTGGCCATGACACACCATTTTCCCAGTAACTTAATTTACTTAACTTGGTTCTTCCTTTCACTACACCCTTTCCATCTCCGTGGTCCTTATTAGAGAGTAACACCCATTTTACAGATGAGAAATATAAGGCATACAGGGTGTATGCAACCTGCGCAGGGGATTTAAGCTGGGTCTGAAGTCAAAGTCCCTGCATATGAGAAAGTCATATATCTGTCACTTCTGTCTCGTCCACCCCAAAGGAAGATGCTATTACCTTAAAACTAAGCTAGCCTAGCCTCAGTATAACTCCCTTCTGCGTCACTGCACATCTTTTTACAGTCCTACACACAAATGGCCCCACACTACCATCTCTCTCCACGCCAGGCCTGCCCAAATGAGGTTTTCTGTGTTTTTGATCATTTATACCAGTGAGTCCTACCTTGACTGAATATTAGAATCATCTCAGTAGCTTTTTTTTTTTTTTGAAAAATATTTGCTAATTGTATAGTGATATCAGATGCCTCCATAGCTTTTAAACCATATAAATGCCTGGTCTTCACATAAGTCAAATAAGATTTCTTGAGGTGGCTATGGATATTCACTATTTCAGTGTGCAACTAAGGTTAAAAAAGTGAAAAATGAAAGTGTTAGTCACTCAGTTGTGTCCAACTCTTTGTGACTCCATGGACTATAGCCGACTAGGCTTCTCTGTCCTTGGGATTCTCCAGGCAAGAATACTAGAGTATACCTCCAGGGGATCCTCCCATTGAACCTAGGTCCCCTGCATTGCAGGCAGATGTTTTTTTTACCATCTGAGGCCACCAGGGAAGCCCCAGGCTTGAAAATGACAAGCTTAAAATACACTTTCTTTAAATACCTACCTGAGTCCTACTTTCAGAACTACATCAACTCATTTGGGTCTTATGATTGTCAGAGTACCTATAATTCCTTACATTTCTGTTATCATTTACAATTATTTCATATTTTCCCATTCATTCATTGAGTGAGTTCTTGAGTACTTACTGAGTGCCTACTACTTGCAAAGGCTTATCTTAGGTCTGTCATACATACATGTAATCTCTCTGCAACCAGCTGAAACAACCTTGAAGATATAAGTTATATCATATTTTCCCACTAACTAAAGCAGATCCAATATAGTTATGTGTGTATGAGATCTCAGTAAATACTTCTGATGAGTACCTCTAGTTTCACATTTTATTCTCTTAACCACTCATCTTTTCAGTACATATTTATTAAACTGTTAACTATGTAGAAGATACTTTGATAGATTTTTTTTAAAGAATAAGAGTCACCTTGAGTGACTATTAAACATTTATTTTTTTTGTGGCTTTCTGTTTTAATATGTTGAAGTAGATGTTTTTTTCTTTTCTATTGAACAACGCATCCTGATACCTTAAATTTATTAGATACTTCTTATATGTCAGACATTCTTCTGAGTTATTTGCACTTAATTATCCAATAGCTCAGCCTCATGAGACAGCACCTGTACCTTCTGAGAGGAGAAATGACTGTCCCAAGTTACCCGGACAGTAAGAGGCCAAGCTGGGTCCCCAGCCCAGACAGCCTGGGCTCAGAGCTACCATTGTGTCTTCAGCAAAGACACAGTTTTCTAAAGAGAGGTTTTAAGATGATGTCTCTTAAATTCAAGGAACATAGCCACAGTTTCCTAAGAGCTATTGGGCTATGTGTGTTTACTGACTTAATAGAAAAATTCTAAAATAATTGTATAGCAAAAATGGCCATTTGTTGGTGTTGTTCAGTCAGTATGTCATGCCCCATGGACTGTAGCACGCCAGGCTCCCCATCCTCCACTGTCCTGGAGTTTGCTCAAATTCTTGTCCACTGAGTTGGTGCAAAACTGCCATTACTGCTACTTAAATTGATTCTCAGGCAATGCCACTGATATCACTATAATATTTTGCAGAAAAAAAGTTCTAAGAAGTTCAATAACCAATAGAAATAGCCTGATCATTTTAACATTTTATCACTTTTATTATTAAACAATATTTTGACTCTTTACAACTGCCCGCAGATGAGGTTTTCATTTCTAAGTGATTGGGAACAAACTTCTCCCTCTAACTTCACATGATTTTTTTTTTTTTTTTGAAGAGGAAAAAAAGCAAAGGTTTCAGTTACTAAGTAAACAATCTATAAATGTACATCCTGTGTAAAGAGGCAGAGA
This sequence comes from Aepyceros melampus, assembly GCA_006408695.1. Classification (NCBI taxonomy): domain Eukaryota; kingdom Metazoa; phylum Chordata; class Mammalia; order Artiodactyla; family Bovidae; genus Aepyceros; species Aepyceros melampus. The sequence goes on along the minus strand of SJXQ01007020.1, from coordinate 95,873 downwards.
CTATGAAACCAGCGGATTTTTAAGATTGAAGAGCAGAGGACTCACAGCTATTTTATAAATACCTTTGTTCTTCTAGACGTGTTCTTTCACTGTCTGTGTATCATTTTTCTCCCTCCCATTTCCCCACCTTTCCCATTTTTCAATACCTTTTCTATGTTTCATTTCTGAATCTCTTTTGCAGCTGTGAACAACATTCTCTTAAATATTATCATAAGTTAAAGACATTACAGAAATTTTTCAAAATGTCAATGTTCTTTTCCTCTCCTCATTCATCTGCCTTTAGCAGTCACTGTCTGCCCATCGACTCTCTTTTGCCCATCTTTGTGCCTCGGTAAATTCTCCACATCTCACTCTCCAAGTATGTGAGATCACAAAGCAACTTTCTGCAATAAAAAACAACTCTTTATTAGAAACACCAATTTAGGAGTTAGGGATTAGGTGCTCCTTCCTTGGTTAGTTGTAAATACTTTTCAAAACTCAGTATGTACTGAATAATTTCAGTATCAAGCTTCTGACCATATTTAAGCACAAATTAAGTACAGTTTTTGAAGTCTGATATTTAGGCAGAACTGAGAATTAAATCAACAGTAAAAGGGAAAAAGACAAATAATATGAAAACTCTCAGATCTGTTTACAAACTATGTATTAAACAAACAGGAACGTTTTGACTGAATTTTCTGTAAGGGACTAGATATAATCTTCCAGATCTAATTAATCCTGCTCAGAAAATACTAAAATTCTGATACTGGCAAAGAAAATTCAGAGTAGCTTCTTTTTTTTAATATAAATTTATTTATTTTAATAATGAAGTGGATGAAACTGGAGCCTATTATACAGAGTGAAGTAAGCCAGAAAGAAAAACACCAATACAGGGTAGCTTCTTCTTGGACTCTATGAATTCAGCATTTAGGACAACCCTTTCAAAAGGTGGCTTGCTTAAGGAAACAAACTATTCAGAAGCCCCACTGATGATTTGTTCATCAGGCTCAATAGTGAACATCTATGGTAAACAAGACTTTTCCTACTTTTGTGGTCAAAGGCAGAAGGTGTTGATTGCTAAGTCACAGGAAAAACAAGTATTCTTACCTTCCCAAATATGCAAGAAGTTCCTGGTTAGTGCCTGTGTGTGTGTGTGTGTGTGTGTGTAACTGGTATAACAAACAGTATGGTCACTTTGTCTGAAGTGCTCAAGATCCCTGAAAGAAAAACCTAAGACTATCAGAGATAAATATGTCCACCTCACACAGAGAAATGGAGATACAACTGAGAAATGAGAACTCTCAGCAAGAATTATATTTATATATACTTACTTTTGAGAGGGCCCTTAATATATGATTTGCAACACACCGTTAGGATCTAAAATCATGTTATCTTGAGTTTCCTTATTCAGTACTATGAACTGTTAAATTAATAAGATTAGCAAGTTTTTGCAACATTAGTTAATAATCTCTTTTCAGGGTGAAATTATATTTGTATTTTATTTGTCCAGGGAAGTAATAAACTTGCTATACTATAATGGAACTTTAGAATAGCCTTGCTCACAGCTGTCAAGAGATAGAGAAAAACAGAAATAGTCCTATCCATAATTGATTATCTTCTAACTGATAGCTTCACATTTCCAACGGGCACTAATGCTGTCCTTTATCTACACTCGCACTACCAACTGAACACTAACTATGAAGTGAGGAAATATCAAGACTTGAGCTTTCCTTACAGACCCCATTTTGTCAACATACATCAACTGTTTTAACACATGTTCCTCAAGATAAGAAAGCACACCGCACTTCAGACATATACACACACACACACACACACACACACACACACACACACTCAGAACTGGTGAAACAGCTTCAAACTGTCACCATGCCCTCCAAACCACAAACAGTGCCTCCACTCTGCAGGGAGAGCAACGGACAGCTTTTAAGCAATTCTCTTGTACAATAGCTTCTCTTCTATTGACAGTTACTGGACTGCTGGTAAAAGACACTGTTAGCAGTCACCATTTATGCTTCTTACCTGCTGACTCCCCTGTAATCCCTCTAAGCAACGGGTAAGAGGACTCAGGAGCACACAACTATACGTCATGCATTGGGTCCACAAGGAATATTTTGTTTCCAAAAAGGTATTTAACTAAGTCCACTAGCACCTGTCAGTTTAAACCAGGGCACTTACCAAGGTAAATCATACTTCATATTCAGCATGATTTCTGCCTCCAATGATAGCAGTAAATAGCTCACACTTTTTCTAGAAATGCACTCCTTCTTTAAGGTGTACTGTTGATACTGATGATTAATTTAAAGGTGAAAATTACAAATATTTTTAAAATTCCCAATTCAAAGTAAATTGTAATGAACAAAGAACAATTTCTGAGGTCATGATAACTCCAGTTTGTATTCCATGGAAGACCCATTGTGGCCTTAGACTACTCGTCTCATATCTCTGAGATTCATTTTTTCAAAAAAATGGGGAGAAAGATACCCATTTGATACCTTTGGTGTGGGTTTTAAGTGAGGTCAAGCATCTGCCATACTGTGAGCACACAGTAAATGTTAGCCCTTTTCCCTTATGTGGAAAAACAATACTAAGTTTACAAGCTGTATTTACATTTGAACAACTTTTTTTTAAAATTATTATTATTGAGGAAAACTACCAAGTTTAAATTATAATATAAGGAAATAAAATTCCTGAGGCAATTTTTAGGGCTTTTTACTTTCTGAAATAACACATATGATGATTTTACTGTGTTTGAACTATAATTTAAGACATAGGAATAATTTAAATCCAAACAACTACTTAAGTTTTATTATTCAAGGTTCAGTGGTAAAATGGGAAAAAGTTACATATTAAGTATAGTTGTCACTTAAAACCTTATTTTCTTTTCTAGTATAATGAACCTGCATTTAAAATCAGAAAAATCTAATGTTCTCCCCAAGCTCATGAAAAAGAATATAAAACTCATCATCACTACCCAAACAGAAAAAAGATTTTTTAAACTTTTAATTAAATTCTAGAAGACAGTGAAAAACATCCTGTAGTAATAAACAGCAGTCCTCAATATTTTGTCAAAGGAGCAAGCTTAAGCTGCAATTTGTAAAGATCTATAGCTAGATAAACTCACAAATTTATATCACCAACAAGGGAAATGATAGAGACTCAAATCTCTAGTTCTAGCAAAGGCTTCAAAGAATTACAAAAGTCAAACTTACCACAAAACCCAGTTCGTAACCATGGCTAACCGAATACTATAGCAGCTGTGGAGTCAGTAAAAGATAACAAGAGGTCATTTTTGTGTCACCTAAAGAGACAAGAGAAGGGCTACTGCAGATGCCAGCTTTCCCTTTACTGCCTGCTGCCAGGGTACTCTGCAGAGGAAGGCAGGTAAGATGTGGCTCTAACTCTGGATAACACACAGGGTGGCAACAGGAAGCTGAGGCTCCAGGTATCTGGATGTCTTGCCACCAAGCTACCAAGGGTTGGGTACATTGTCTGTGCCCTTGGTGTCAAATCAATATCTGAGCACATAATGCTCAGATACAACTGTCAATCCTTTTCAAACTGACAGGTGGACTCTGGAGTAATTTTGGTGTTGTTGTTTTAATTTTTACTGTAGTACAGTTGATTTATAATGTTGTGTGTTTCAGGTATACTTCCACTACTTTTTTAAGATTCTTTTCCCATATAGGCCATTACAAAGTAGTGAACAGAATGTGATAGGCTTGTATTAGTTATCTATTTCATAAATAGTAGTATCTATATGTTAGTCCAAATCTCCCAATTTATCACCCCCCCCTTTTATTCCCTGGTAACCATAAGTTCATTTTCTATATCTGTGACTCTCTTCTGTTTTATGACTAAGTTCATTTGTACCCTTTTTTCTCTTTTTTTGATTCCACATATAAGCAATATCTCAAGGACTCTGAAGTAATTTTAAATTCTGATTCTGCCAATTAGCTGTCTGGCCAATAGTAAGTTACTTAACTTTCTTATCTACAAACTGGGCACTATAGTAGTTTCTGCTGCTGTTCCCAGCATTGTCAGGAGGGTTAACTGAATTAGTATCTGCAAAGCAGCTGGAATGCTGGTAGCTTCAGGAGGCTCTTTGATAGAGTTTCTTAAATAAAAATAGTCTATCCCTATCATGGATAGCACCAAGATATTCAGAAAAACAATATAAGATTTAGATCAAAATTTCAAGTTCAACTAGGTAAGAAGTCAGAAAGTTTTTTAATGATTGAAATATTACATCACTTATATTAATAAAGCAATAATTAAATATTTACATGTATATAAATAGTATGTACTTTAATATTTAAATATATAAATCACATTCAATACACTGTTTATTTTACTTAATATGTTAATGTACAGGGTTCTGCTTTTAAATGTGATCAACTTCAAGATCAGATTAAAGAAGTATTTACTGTGAATATATGTGTACACTATATAAACAATGCTTTTGTATAGATCATAATATTTTTATCCTATAATGTATCAGTTAAGGTATAATTGGCTCTTATCAACATGCCATCTATACTGTGTTATTGTTAAGTAGTAAAATATCAGATCTCAGAAAGTTGGCTGTGCAAAGCACAGTCACTAACTATACAACCTCTATATACAGAAACAAAATTATGATCCAGTCATAACTTGAAATAATGATATTTTTCATCTTCATTTTTTTAATATTTTGTTTTTATGATGAAGGTCAGTGGTAAAGAATCGCTTGCCAATGCATAAAACATGGGTTCAATCCCTTGGTTGGGAAGATCCACTAGAGAAGGAAATGGCAACCCACTCCAGTATTCTTGCCTGGGAAATCCCATCGACAGAGGAGCCTCACTGACTGTAATCCTCAGGGTCACAAAAGAGTCAGACATGATTCACCAACTAGACAGAAACAATAATAGCTCTCTTATTCATTAAGAGTATCATAAGAGTATGATTTATAATTAAACACAGGACATAGGCACTCTCATAGTTCACACTAGAATTTGTATCATGTCTCGCACATGTAAATTTCAAAATTCTTCACTCTTGTTTGCAATTAGGCATAGTGAAGAGCTGAAAGTGGATCCACTATGTCTCCTCTGTAAATGAGCATCACGTTTCTGTTGACAGACCTACGCTGGGGGATAGTGGAAAATATATATGTAAACCATCATGGGTAATATTTCATGTGTTTTTTAATATTATATTTGCATTTAGACTATGCCTAGAAAGAGAAAAATATATAGCCATAATCTAACAACCAATTGAACAAAAAGAATATAAAGTCAATGATTATTTTACTCAAAACTATTACCAACTAACCAGCTTAAATGATTATTCATGATTTATTCACTGAATTTATTACAAATATAAAGTCAATGATTATTTTACTCAAAACTATTACCAACTAACCAGCTTAAATGATTACTCATGATTTATTCACTGAATTTATTACGAATATAAAGTCAATGATTACTTTACTCAAAACTATTACCAATTAACCAGCTTAAATGATTATTCATGCTTTATTCACTGACTTATTACACAGTTGATCAAACAGACCAAATCAACATAAGATGTTTATAATTTATAAAGCTATATGCTTCAAAAGCAATAGTTTTTTCTATGGCTTATGGTAATATTTACAGAAGTGAAAAGCACTGAAGAACTGTGTTCTCATGTTGGTACTGAATGAAATCAACCAACCCAGAGGTCTGATTTCCTTTGCATTAGGGGGCACATACTGCTAACTTATTCTTTTTTCTTTACCAATTGAATTTTATTTTATTTTAATTTTTTAATTTTTATTTTTACTTTATTTTACTTTACAATACTGTATTGGTTTTGCCATACATTGACATGAATCCGCCACAGGTGTACAAGAGTTCCCAATCCTGAAACCCCCCTCCCACCTCCCTCCCCATATCAGCCCTCTGAATCATCCTCGTGCACCAGCCCCAAGCATCCTGTATCCTGTATTAAACATAGACTGGCGATTCATTTCTTACATGATAGTATACATGTTTCAATGCCATTCTCCCAAATCATCCCACCCTCTCCCTCTCCCTCAGAGTCCAAAAGTCCGTTCTATACATCTGTGTCTCTTTTGCTGTCTCACATACAGGGTTATCATTACCATCTTTCTAAATTCCATATATATGTGTTAGTATACTGTATTGGTGTTTTTCTTTCTGGCTTACTTCACTCTGTATGAAATCCATTTTTAGTTTCCTCCAGAGTAGGAGCCATGTTTGGTTCATCTTCGATCTCCCCAGAGTGTTTATCATACATTACATGTAAGAAACGTAACTCAAATGGGACGAGCTGAGAGACCATACATGCCGCTCACAACAGGAGGTACTGAACAACATGGACGTGCTCAAGTTCTGATCACGGTATTTGAGATACACGTGCATGATACTGAACATCTCTTTTTAACTACTGGAAATTAACATTAAGAAAAGTAATGTTTTCTAATGCGGGGATACAAATTCTACTCTTAAAAAATTATAGTGTTATTTTTCTATCTTCTCCAATAAGAAGTAGTTTTTGAAAATTTTATGACCCTCAGCTTGAATAGACCCATTATTCCTTAAAACATGCTTACAAATGTGTTTCCTACCTATTTCCCTCTTGGTCTGGCATTCCTAGCATAAGCTGAAATGATTCTCCAGCTATCAAAGCAATCTAATATTGGGTGAGAACCGAAGTTAAAATCAAAGCTCTCAAATGGCATATCTTGGGAACCATCAATAAGCTGACCTCACAGTTCAGATGAGGGAATCACTGAAGGATAATAAGTACAAATTACACATACACAGGTTTAGTCATATGCAGGGATAAGATCTTCATGCCCAAATTGGTCATTCACAATAAAGCCCAATGCCAAACTTTTGTTAATAACCAGCGTATAGGATGGGCTTCCCTGGTGGCTCAGTGGTAAAGAATTTGCCTGCCAATGCAGGAGATGCAGGTTCGATCCCTGGGTCAGAAGATGCCCTGGAGGAGTGGCAACCCACTCCAGTATTCTAGCCTGAAAAATCCCATGTATAGAGGAGCCTGGGGGGCTACAGTCCATGAGATTGCAAAGGCATCAGACATGCTGCTGCTGCTGCTAAGTCACTTCAGTTGTGTCCAACTCTGTGAGACCCCATAGTTGGCAGACTACCAGGCTCCGCCATCCCTGGGATTCTCCAGGCAAGAACACTGGAGTGGGTTGCCATTTCCATGACTTAGCAACTAAACAACAACAAAGACATAGGATACAATATGCTTAAGTGTAATAAATATTATAATAATACCCTCTTCATTATAAGGACATCCTGAAAAAATTGTGTGTAAGTGGTATTTTCAATAATTAGAAAACTGTTGCAGTAATCTAGAAGAAATTGACTGAAGGCTCGAACTACTATAATAGTACTGAGATTGGGGAAAAGTGGATAGTCTTTAGATATAGGTCATAGAATTGACAGGCCTTGGTGGCTCATTAGATGTAGGAAAAAGATAGGAATCAGGATAATGATGAAGTTTCATGTGCGACAGCATTTGTAGTTAGTGGTACTATTTACTGAGATCAGAGCCAGAAGGAGAAACAGATTTGTAGCTTGAAAGGAAGGAGAAGACCGAGAAGATAAGTGTACTTTGAGATGTGTTTGAGGTTTGCATGGGCCATCCAACTGAAGATATTCAGGAAGAAGGATGTCATGGATATGATAAAAGAACTAAAGCAGGGCAATCACTGAAGCCCTGATTGTATAAGATCAATCCAGGAGATGAGGTAGAGTAAGAAGAGGGAAGAGCAGAGGAACATGGATCTCCAGACCATTAAACTGGTCACCGAGAGATGTTGCCTTATTGAAAAACTGAAACATTGAAAATGCGTGCTTAGATAGCATGAGGTGATGTTGTTCAACAACATAATAGTGGCAAGGATGTAAATTAATTTTGCTTTCTAACCTTTGCAACATCCTTTTGTTTCACAATGTGGTTTCCTCAAGTTACTCTCTGGGCCAGTCAGTTTCACTTTATGCCATGCAAACAGCATGAGATATGAGGTTAAATCCTAACCACACATTTTGTTATTTACTTGTGATTTGAAAAAACAGATCTGCAGAACCAAGTTATTCAACTGAAATTACAAAAATCTAATTTTTTACACGTAAAATTACCTGTCAAGATGACTATGATTATTCATTTCACAACGGCCCATTTTTCAAGTTCCTCACCAAACAGTTTTTCTACACCAGCCAATAATAAAAGAGAGATAACTGACTTGAGCTTTTGGTTTGTTTCTAACCTTTGGCGAGAACTTTAAGGGCAATCAAGACCTCAATAATTGCAGTATGTCTGATCTTTGTATGGCTGTATCAGTTACAAAGGACATTCAGCAATCTTTACACTCGAAAAGAGCAAGATTTCATGCATGTTTTGTGAATTAAACGTTAAACTAAAATAATATGCCACAAAGAAAATAATCCCAGGCCATATATATTATTATACACAAATCTTCACGTATTTTCTGAAACATGAGCACTGTCACAGTTGCTATATAACATTATGAAATTAGCCTACTTAACTGTGGTAAAATTTTCTAATAGTTCAAAAATATGAGTTGCTTACTCATCTCTAATTTATCAACCATTCCTATCCCTTTTCACTGAAGCCAGGTTAAGTTTTTTAATTAACTTTTAAACCTGGTGTCCTTGTGAAAATATCTAATCCCTGTCAGCTTTGCACACACAGAATTAATCTTCATTTATGTTGGAATACCGCTGAATCCAAACCTTCCTCAGACAAAATATCATTTACTTCTCTGATGTAAAATATGTCTATTATAAAGTCAGATTGTTTCTGCAGAAAGTCTATGAGAGCATAATACTCATTATGACCTGATGGACATAACGCACTTCTGTGATCTTTGGTGTCTTAAGGTATTTTTGACTTTCCCTGATGTAAAAAGGAACCAAAATGACATGCCCTTTCAGGATATTCAAGGTGGGAACAGACTCTGAAAGTCTTAGGTTACTCTAGAGTTAAGAAACCACATAAAGTTGGATCATTTGAAATTTACTCCTGGCCGTATTTCCAAAAAAGGATAAAGCTAGTGGGAAATTTTCAGGAATTGTCTTTTGTTTTTAATACAGTAATATTCAGTCTCATAAAAATAATAGAGAAATTAATACCACTGTTGAGCTCAAGTTTTAAAAAAAAAAGAGTCAAATTGATCCTACAAGAGAAATATTTTGCCTTGAATAAAAATAAGAGAAAAGCACATTACCTATGTCCCATGCACCCCAATTGGTTTGACTTGTCTTCATTAGTCACTTTTCTGTACTGGAATGAGATATGACCAGATAAATTATGATGAGTATGATCAAGTCTGATGCTCCAATATTTCCTATCAGGTTTGGTCTTAGTAGTTTCTTATATTCTATTCAGTTCAAATTAAAGACATTTTCTCCATTCTATGTGTAAAATAATAAAAAATACTTTAATATCTTTACATCCTATTTACTTTAACCTTGAACACTGATGGGCTAACGTGTCATAAATATTCAACTTCTAGGTTATTGTAGGACTGTTTATACTGCACTTGCTGTCAGTTCAGTTCAGTTCATTTCAGTCCTCAGTTGTATCCGACTCTTTGTGACCACATGAATCGCAGCACGCCAGGCCTCCCTGTCCATCACCAACTCCTGGAGTTCACTCAGACTCACATCCACTGAGTCCGTGATGCCATCCAGCCATCTCATCCTCGGTCGTCCCCTTCTCCTCCTGTCCCCAATCCCTCCCAGCATCAGGGTCTTTTCCAATGAGTCAACTCTTCGCATGAGGTGGCCAAAGTACTGGAGCTTCAGCTTTAGCATCATTCCTTCCAAAGAAATCCCAGGGTTGATCTCCTTCAGAATGGACTGGTTGGATCTCCTTGCAGTCCAAGGGATTCTCAAGAGTCTTCTCCAACACCACAGTTCAAAAGCATTAATTCTTCGGCTCTCAGCTTTCTTCACAGTCCAACTCTCACATCCATACTTGCTATACTGTAATTTAATAGTTTACTTGTCTACTTTCCTTTGAACTAGGAGTTCCTCAAGGATTAGAATGTATGCAGAGACCATGTCTTATTTATCTGTATAAACTCAACATCTAGAAAAGTACCTCACTCATAAAAAGCAATAACAGTAAGTGCTTTCAGATAAATGCACTGGACAGTCAAACTAAATGGATAATAATATGATACTAATTTAGAAAGAGAATAGAGCAGTATGTAGAGTTATTAGAATATACTTTCCAGCACAATCAACTATAGGTTGAGCTTTCAAATCTGTTACCTACTGCTATATTAATTGGACAAATTATCTGGCTTTCCTAACTTCAGTTTCCCTTCTTTAAGAGGGAAACGGTCATGCCTGCTTTTGAAGATTAGTGAAAGTGAAGTTACTCAGTCGTGTCCAACTCTTTGTGACCCCATGGACTGTAGCCTACCAGGTTCCTCCGTCCATGGGATTTTTCCAGGCTGAAAGTGGACAGGAGTGCCTGACCAGTGGAAAAGAATATACAGAACCAAGCAAAACTCAGTAGGACAAAGGAACTAGGGGGAAAAACAGGAGTCTTAGTAGGGCTGGACCTGCCCTTGGTGGTGGGGGAACGAAGCAAGGGTCCGATCCCCACATCAGGGCAACTGAGTCAGAGGAGAAACATTTAAGATTGAGAATGAAAGAGCTGATCTGTGGCAGCCTAAATGGGATGAGAATCACAGTCCTTGCCACAGCCATACATACCCCGCAAAGGAACGCTTGTCTCCTGGAAGGCGCAGCAGCTGGGAGCTGGAGTTTAGGGATTGTGGAGCAATCCCAGGGTGAGGGCTGCTAACTGTGGAGAGATGGATTGAGGGGATGTAAGGGAGGAGATAGTGGTGGGAAATGCCAGTGGAGGAAAGCCAGGCAGCCATGGTAGCAAGGCGATACTGCTGAGTCACACGCATAGTGGGTGGAGCCATCACCATAGCCTCTCTCCCCCTACATGCCAGCATCGGCAGCTGAACAATAGAGAGGCTGACCCATCAAACACCTGATGCACTGAACCAGCGGGGCCCCTCTATGTGCCTGACATGCCAAGCAACAGAGAAGGACCCCAGGCAAGAGAGGCTTCTAAGTGCCTGAACGAGCAGAGCTACAGAGAAAGACGGGCCCCAAGACCTTCTGATTGCATGCTATAAGAGGCTTGAAAAAAGACTCTGATAGGACTGTAACTCCTATGGCATAGACAGTCCATGTCCCTGCATACCTGGTGCCACCAGGGTCCCTGCAAGCCAAGCAGCTGTGCCACCTTCAGGCTCAACTCTCATTGGGGCAGAGCTGCCACAGGCAAAAGAAGTCTTGCATCTATGCACGCAGAGTCACTTTGGTCATGTCCAACTCTTCGTGACCCTGTAGACTGTGGCCTGCCGGCCTTCTCTGTCAGGAAGGGGGTTCTTCAGGCAAGACTCCTGGAGCACATTGGCCAATACTGGTTGCCATACCCTCTAAAGCACTATATTTCCTGCTTCCCCAGCTGCCAACTGCCCTGAGTACCTGGTACTGCCAGAACCCCTATGACCCAAGCAGCTGCACCACCTCCACACCTGGCCCTCACAGGGGCAAACCCAAGTCCTCCAGAGTAGCCTCAGGAGAAACCCCAGTGGATAACCCACAAGTAGAGGTGGAAGTAAAACCACAATTGAAACCCAGGGGCAGTGTGGCTAAGGAAGAAGACCCAAACTCTTTCCACCAGCTGTGAAAGCTATAGATTAAATCCATATGATCAACGAGGCAGACTCTGTGTCTATAGAATATATAAAATGTCATTGCAAGCTCCCACAAAAGAAAATGCACTAGTTCTGATAGCTGTGGACACTGGAGGCAAGAACACATAGGAGTAGGACCAGATTAGAATTTGAGATCAGCACAGCATTGGAGGGCATCCTAGGGAGCTGAGGTAGGGTTATGGCTCCCAGCAAGGGAAAGGACTCTGACAGCAATGACTCAAGAAAAACATTTATTATTCTTATTTTTTGACTTGTTCTGTAGATTCTTTTTTTTTTTTTTCTTTTTTTATCCCTCTGTTGTAATTGTCGACTTTACTGGCACTGTGAAATTCAATTAAACTTTGGAGTTTTTTTTTTTTCTCTCTCACTCACATTTATTTTTTATTGTTGTTATAAACCTCTGCCTCTACTCCGGGCTGTTGCAGTTCTGTGGAATTTTCCTTTCCCTGCCCCTCTTCTCTCTAATTTTAATTTTTAAACCTATTATTATTTTTTCTACATTTATTCCTTTGTTTGCTTTTCTTACTCTTCTTTTCCCATTGAAGTTAATCTTTGACATATATAAATCTTCTTTATCTACCTTTATCTAACTTTACATATCTATTTGTTCTTTCTTTTCTTTCTCCCCTCTCCTCTCAAATTATTTGTTAGTTTTATTTTCATTGCTTTATTCCCCAATTGGCACCTTGCTTTAGTTTTGTTTTCCAGTTTGTGTTTTAGTTAGTTTTGTTCCGGTAGATATAATTTTTGGTTTCTTTCATTTGCCAGGTAAATTTATTGTACTTTATTTTTGTTGGACTGCTTTGATTTTGCTTATTGGTATATATGTATATATTCAGTCACATTTTTTATTGTTGTTATAAACCTCTGCCTCTACATTGGGCTTTGCAGTTCTGTGGAGCTTTCCTATTTTTTTCATTTTTTCTTTCTTCTTCTAGATTTTTTTCTCTCTCTTTCTTATAATTTTAATTTTTAATTTTTTAAACCTACTATATTTTTTCTATATTTATTCCTTTGTTTGCCTTTCCTACTATTTTTCCCCTTGTAGTTAACATTTAATGTATATAAATCTTCACCTACCTCTATTTAAATTTGCATATCTATTCTTCCTTTCTTTCCTTTCCTCTCAACATATTTGTTAGTTTTGTTTCCATTGCTTTATTCTCCACTTGGCACCCTGCTTTAGTTTTGTTTTCCAGTTTGTGTTTTACTTAGCTTTGTTCTTAACTGGTAAATATAAGTTTTTATTTCTTTTGTTCATCAGGTCAATCTATTTACTTTATTTTTGTTGCACTGTTTTGACTTTGCTCATGGGTGTATATGTATATGTGTATATTCCATTATTTTAATTATTATTTGCCTGATGTTGTAACTGACATTTGTCTGGGTTCACCTTTTGTTTCTCACTTTTGGATATTTGCTTTAATCTCTCTTAATGCCATAGCGAACCACTTGTGAAATCTTCATTCCCGACCAAAGATCAAGCCCTGAGCCTTTGGAGTGGACGCACTGACTCCAAGATCCTAGCCTACCAGAGAACTAACCCTAGGGAGTATCAAATAGTGAGAACTCACACAAAGGAAACCACTTGAATACAAGACCCAGCACCACCCAATCACCAATAGAACCTTGTATAGGACACCTCATCTAAACAACAAACAAAACAAAAATACAAACCCAATCATCAGCAGACAGGAGTACCACCTCACTCAGCCTTGCCCATCAGAGGAAAAACAAACAAACAAAAACAAAAACTCAGCACAAATCTCACCCTATACAAAGCTTACACAAACCACTGGACCAACTTTAGGAAGGCAGAAACCAAAAAGAAGAAAGAATTGAACCTTCTTCAAGGAAAGAGTGCAACTTCCTTGAAGCCTAGGAAGAGGAGACCTCAAAAACAATACATAAAAAAATAATGAAAAGGCAGAGAAATACTACACAAATGAAGGAACAAACTAGAAACACAGAAGTCCAAATAAATGAAGAAGAAATAGGCAAACTACCTGAAAAATAATTCAGAATAATGATAGTAAAGATGATCAAAACCTTGAAAACAAAATGGAGAAAATGCAAGAATCAATTAACAAAGACCTAGAAGAATTAAAAAGAATAATCATACAGAGACAATGCAATTACTGAAATTAAAAATACTCTACAAGGAATCAATAGCAGAAAATCTGAAGCAGAAGAATACATCAGTGAGCTGGAAGATAAAATGGTGGAAATAACTTCTGAAGAGCAGAATAAAGTAAAAAGAATGAAAAGAACTGAAGATAGTCTCAGAGACCTCTAGGACCATATCAAATGCACCAACATTCAAATTATAGGAGTCCCAGAAGAAGAAAAGAAAAAGAACAGGTATGAGACAATTTCTGAAGAGATTATAGTTGAACATTTCCCCAACATGGAAAAGGAAACAGTCAAGTCCAAGAGTTCCATACAGGATAAACCCAAGGAGAAACATGCCAACTCACACACTAATCAAACTGCTGCTGCTGCTGCTGCTAAGTTGCTTCAGTCGTGTCCGACGACTAAACACAAAGAAAGAACATTAAAAGCAGCAAGGGAGAAGCAAAAAGTAACATACAAGGGAAACCCCATTTGCTTAACAGCTGATCTTCCAGCAGAAACTCTGCAGGCCAGAAGAGAATGGCAGGATATACTTAAAGTACTGAAAGAGAAAAATATACAACCAAGATTACTGTACCCTGGAAGGATCTCATTCAAAATTGAGAAATAAAAAGCTTTTCAGACAAGCAAAATTTAAAATTCAGTACAGTACACCAAACCAGTTTTACAACAAATGTTAAAGGGACTTACATAGTCAAGAAATATAAGAAAAGAAAAAAACATCTACAAAATCAACCTCAGACAATTAAGAAAATGGCAATAGGAACATTTATATCAATAATTACTTTAAATGTAAATTATTAAATGCTTCAACCAAAAGACATACTGGCTGAATGGATACAGAAACAAGAACTGTATATATGCTGTCTACAAGAAACCCATTTCATACCTAAAGACACATATAGACTGAAAGTGAGAGGACGAAAGAATATATTTCATGCAAATGGGAAGAAAAAGAAAGCTGGAGTAGCAATTCTCATATCAGACAAAATAGACCTTAAAAAAAGATTACAAGAGATAAGGAAGGACACTACATAATGATCAAAGGATCAATCCAAGGAGAAGACATAACAAATATAAATATCTATGTAGCCAACTGAGGAGTACCTCAATACATAGGACAAACACCAACAGACAAAAAAGGAGAAATTGACAATACCACAATATTAGTAGGAGACTTTAACACCCCACTCACACCAATGGACAGATCATCAAAACAGAAAATTAATAAGGAAACACAGGTCTTCAACGATACATTAGATGAGGTGGATCTCATGGATATCTTCAGGACATTTCATCCAAATGCAGAAGAATACACTTTCTTCTCAAATATACATGGAACATTCTCCAGGAGAGACCACATCTTGGGTCAAAAATCAAACTTCAGTAAACTTAAGAAAACTGAAATCATATTAAGCATCTTCTCCAACCACAATGCTATGAGACTAGATACCAATTACAAGAAACAGACTGTAGGAAATACAAACACATGGAGATTAAACAACATGTTTCTAAATAATCAACAGGTTACTGAAGAAATCAAAAGGGAAATAAAAAAATTTCTAGAAACAAATGACAATGAAAACACAACAACTCAAAACTTATGGGATGTAGCAAAAGCAATTCTAAGAGGGAAGTATATAGCAATACAGTCCTACCTCAGAAAAAAAGAAAAATATTGAATAGACAACCTAACTTTACACCTAAGACGACTGGAAAAAGAAAAACAAAAAAATCCAAAAATTAGTAGAAGAAATATAAAGATCTGAGCAGAAATAAATGAAAAGGAAATGAAAGAAACAATAGTAAAGATTAATAAACTAAAAGCTGATTCTTTGAGAAGTAAACAAAATTGACAAACCTTTAGCCAGACTCATCAAGAAAAAAGAGACAAGAATCAGATCAACAAAATTATAAATGAAAAAGGAGAGGTTACAACAGACAATGTAGAAATACAAAGGATTAAAAGAGACTATTATGAACAACTATATGGCAATAAAATGGATAGCCTGGAAGAAATGGACAGATTCTTAGAAATGTTCAATCTTCCAAGGCTGAACCAGGAAGAAATAGAAATTATGAACAACCCAATTACAAGCACTGAAATTGAAGCTGTGATCAAAAATCTCCCAAAAAACAAAAGCCCAGGGCCAGAGGGCCTCACAGGAGAATTCTATCAAACATTTAGAGTGGCACTGTAACATGTATGATATCATAAGTGAAACAAATCACCAGTCCAGGTTTGATGCAGGATGCAGGATGCTTGGGACTGATGCACGGGGATAATCCAGAGAGAAGGTGTGGGGCGGGAGAGGGGAGGTGGGGGTCGGGATTGGGAGTTCATGTACACTCATGGCTGATTCATGTCAATGTATAGCAAAATGAATACAGTATTGTAAAGCAAAAACAAACTAAAAAATAAAAATTAATTAAAAAAAATTTAGAGAAGAGCTAATGCCTATCCTTCTAAAACTCTTTCAAAAAACTGCAGAGGAAGGAACACTTCCAAACTCAGTCTATGAGGCCACCATCACCATGATACCAAAACCAGACAAAGACAACACAAAAAAAACTACAGGCCAATATCACTGATGAACATAGATGCAAAAATCCTCAACAAAATTTTAGCAAACATAATTCAGCACCACATCAAAAAACTCATATACCATAATCTAGTTGGGTTTAATCCAAGGATGCAAAGATTCTTCAATATACAGAAATCAACCAATATGATATACCATATTAACAAATTGAAAGATAAAAACCATATGATAATCTCAATAGATGCAGAAAAAGCCTTTGACAAAATTAGCACCCATTTATGATTAAAACTCTTTAAAAATGGACATAGAAGGAACCTAACACAGTAAAGGCCATATATGATGAGCTTACAGCAAACATTATTCTCAATGGTGAAAAACTGAAAGCATTCCCCCTAAGATCAGGAGCAAGACAAGGGTGTCCACTTTTACCACTACTATTCAACACAGTAAGTCTTGGCTACAGCAATCAGAGAAGGAAAAAAAAATAAATGAATGAATCTAGATTGGAAAAGAAGTAGTAAAGCTCTCACTGTTTGCAGATGACATGATAATATACATAGAAAGCCCTAAAGATAGTATCAGAAAATTACTAGAGCTAATCAGTGAATTTAGCAAAGTTGCAGGATACAAAATCAATACACAGAAATCACTTGCATTTCTATATACTAACAATGAAAAATCAGAAAGACAAATTAAGGAATCAATCAAATTCACCAGTGCAACAAAAAAATTAAATATCTAGGAATAAACTTACCTAAGGAGACAAAAGAACTATATACAGAAAATTATAAGACACTAATGAAAGAAATCAAAGATGACATAAACTGATGGAGAGATATTCCATGTTCCTGGGTAGGAAGAATAAATATTGTGAAAATGACTATACTACCAAATGCAATCTGCAGATTCAATGCAATCTCTATCAAATTAACAATGGGATTTTTCACAGAACCAGAACAAAAAATTTCACAATTCATATGGAGACACAAAAGACCCCAGATAGCCAAAGCAGTCTTGAAAAAGAAGAATGGAGCTGGAGGAATCAACCTTCCTGACTTCAGACTGTACTAAAAAGTTATAGTCATCAAGACAGTATGGTACTGGCACAAAAACAGAAATATAGACCAATGGAACAAGATAAAAAGCCCAGAAATAAACCCATGCGCTATGGGTACCTTATTTTTTACAAAGGAGACAAGAATACACAATGGGGCAAAGACAGTCTCTTCAATAAATGGTGCTGGGAAAACTGGACAGCTACATGTAAAAGACTGAAATTAGAACATCTCCTAACATTATACACACACAAAAAAAAACTCAAATGGATTAAAGATCTAAAAGAAAGACCAGAAATTTTAAAACTCTTAGAGGAAAACATAGGCAGAACACTCAATGACATAAATCAAAGCAAGATCCCCTATGACCCACCTCTTAGAGTAGTGGAAATAAAAACAAAAGTAAATAAGTGGGACCTGATTAAACTTAAAAGCTTTTGCACAGCAAAGGAAACTATAAGCAAGGTGAAAAGACAACCCTCAGAATGGGAGAAAATAATAGCAAATGAAACAACTGACAAAGCATTAATTTCCAAAATATACAAGCAGCTCATACAACTCAATACCAGAAAAACAAACAACCCAATCAAAGAGTGGGAAAAAGACCTAAACAGACATTTCTCCAAAGAAGACATACAGATGGCTAACAAACACATGAAAGACGCTCAACATCACTCATTGTTACAGAAATGCAAATCAAAACTAGAATGAGATATCACTTCATACAGGTCAGAATGGCCATCATCAAAAAGTGTACAAATAATAAATGCTGGAGAGGGTGTGGAGAAAAGGGAATGCTCTTGCACTGCTGGTGGGAATGGAAGATGGTATGGAGGTTCCTTAAAAAACTAGGAATAAAACCACCATATGACCCAGCAATCCCACTCCTAGGCAATATACCCTGAGGAAACCAAAATTGAAAAAAGACACATGCATCCCATTGTTCATTGCAGCACTATTTTCAATAGCTAGAACATGGAAGCAACCTAGATGTCCACAGACAGATGAGTGGATAAAGAAGTTGTGGTACAAATACACAAGGACATATTACTTAGCCATAAAAAGAATACATTTGAGTCAGTTCTAATAAGGTAGATGAACCTAGAACCTATTATACAGAGTGACGTGAGTCAGAAAGAGAAAGATTAACGCCATATTCTAGTGCATATATATAGAGTCTAGAAAAATGGTACTGATGAATTTATTTCCAGGGCAACAATGGAGAAACAGACATAGTGAATAGACTTATGGACATGGGGAGAGGGGAGGAGAGGGTGAGATGCGTGGAAGAGTAACATGGAAACTTACATTACCATATGCAAAATATATAGCCAGTGGGAATTTGCTGTATGGCTCAAGAAACTCAAACAGGGGCTCTGTATCAACCTAGAAGGGTGGGAGGGGAAGGGGACGGGAAGGAGGTTCAGAAGGGAGGGGATATATGTATACCTATGGCTGATTCATGTTGAGGCTTGACAGAAAACAACAAAATTCAAAAAAAAGAAAAGAAACTGGAAAACAGCCAACTGAACAGCTATGTTTAGCTTATTTCTCTCCCATGATCCCATTTCAATGACAGTGAAGACAGACAGAAAAGAAAAAAAAAAATCTATGGCAATGCTAAAAACAAACTCTCAAGAGAATGAGAAAAGTCACTGACTGGGATAAATATAATTGCAAAAGACACATCTGGTAAAGAACTGTTACCCAAAATATACAAAAAACTCTTTAATCAATAGGAATAAAATGAAGAATCTGATTAACAAATGGATAGAACCTGAACAGACACCTTATCAACGAAGATGCTATATAGTTGTCAACTAACCACATGAAGAGATGTTCAACAGCACAAGGAACTAGAGAATTTCAAATTAAAACAAGAGTGAGATATACTACATACATAGCATGGAATGTCAAACTCCATAACCATAACACAAAATGCTGGCAAGGACGTGGAGGAATACAATCAAAAGACACATCTGGTAAAGAACTGTTACCCAAAATATACAAAAAACTCTTTAATCAATAGGAATAAAATGAAGAATCTGATTAACAAATGGATAGAACCTGAACAGACACCTTATCAACGAAGATGCTATATAGTTGTCAACTAACCACATGAAGAGATGTTCAACAGCACAAGGAACTAGAGAATTTCAAATTAAAACAAGAGTGAGATATACTACATACATAGCATGGAATGTCAAACTCCATAACCATAACACAAAATGCTGGCAAGGACGTGGAGGAATACAAACTCTTTTTTTTTTTTTTTTTCTGGTGAGAATGCAAGGTGATACAGCTTTGGCTGTTTCTTACAAAATGGGACATGTTACTACTATATGAACCAGCAATTGTATACATTGGTATATATCCAAGTGAACTGAAAAATCATGTCCACACAAAAACCTATACAAGGGTATTTATAACAGCTTTATTCATAATTGCCAAACCTGGAAGCAACCAAGATGTCTTTCAGTAAGTAAGTGGATAAATAAACTGGGATATCCAGAGAATTAAATATTATTCATTGCTAAAACAAACCAAACGTTAAAAAAGTAATTGAGCCATGAAAAGACACAGATGAATGAAAATGCACATTATTAACTGAAAGAATTCAATTTGAAAAGGCTCATACTGTATGATTCTGGCTCAGATGATAGAGTCTGCCCATGATGCAGGAGACCCAGGGTTCGATCTCTGGGTTGGGAAGATCCCCTGGAGAAGGAAATGGATACCCACTCCAGTATTCTTGCCTGGAAAATCCCATGGATGGAGGAGCCTGGCAGGCTACAGTCCATGGGGTTGCAAAAAGTTGGACACTACTGAGTGACTAACACACACACACACAAATATATGACAATCTGGAAAAGGTAAAAGTATCGAGACAGTAGAATATGGGTAGTTTTCGGGGTTGGGAGGATGGAGGGATGAACAGGCAGAGAACAGAGGATTTTTAGGGCAATGAAACATCTCTACATGATATTACAATGGCAAACACGTGTCACTATACACGTGTCAAAACCCATAGGGTGTATAACACCGAGAGTGAATCCTAATGTAAACTTTGGACTTCAGATGATACTGATGCACTAATGTAAGTTCATCAATTTTAACAAATGCAACCACCACAAAGAGGGAAATTGATAGTGGGGGATGCTATGTATGTATAGAGAGGGAATATATGTAAACTTTCCGTACTTTCCACTCAATTTTTTCTGTGAAGCTAAAACTGTCTTAGAAAATAAATTTTACTAATTAAAAAAGAAAAAATATTTTCCCATAGTTAATTAAAATAGAAATGCCTCTGACTGCAACCATGTTATTTTCTTTAAGAATGAAACAAAAAATCCTGTTTATTCTCAAATAACCTTATTTGCTACTTTAACTTTGTTAAGGCTTCCTTGGTGGCTCAGATGGTAAAGCGTCTGCCTGCAACGAGGAAGACCCAGGTTCGATCTCCAGGTCAGGAAGATCCCCTGGAGAAGGAAACTTTGTTAAACAATCAACCTGTTGTCATACAATATTATCAAGGGCATTACTTCCAAATACCCAATATTCTATAATTGTGGTTTGTTAAGAAATATCTTCATTGATTTCTAAATATTTTACAACATCTACTTTTCTCTGAGGGCAAAGTATCTCTGGATTCTCTTTTGTGTTTTGAAGCAATACACCATCAGTCTATGATGAGACTATCTACAATGTCATATAGTTCAACTAACTCACTGTTTGAATGAAATTGTCTAAAAAAGTATAGTAGGTATTCTCTGGTTTTTTAAGAATTTGACTTTATCTATCTAGCATCTTTTCTTTTAGGACTCTACCCCAGCCAATCCACAGTATTCTGCTAACCTGCATAGCCTCCCCTTTCCTGGCCTGATATGTAATTCCTCACTGACAGCCTCATTGTGGCTGCCTTGGACATGATGTTTGTTCAGAAGCAAGGGATGTGACCAAAGCCAATTCTTCCCAAGAATTCTGGCAAGAATATCTGCAAAGATATTGTTTGGTTTTAGAAGTATTCCAAGACCATGCAAATGTAAGTTTTGTGGACTGAAATAAAAGAAAACTATAAGAAATAACACACCATATTCCTGTTATTGACAGAAAGGCTCAAATTGATAAAATATTGTAAATTAATTCATGTATATTATTCATTTTGTCCAAAATAAATTTTAAAATGCATAAAACCAGAATGTTCAATTTTTCTGAAAGGATAAATACATGCTAATAGTTTTGATGAAACGGATAGATTAGACTTCAGTGTAAAAAATGTAAAAGTAATAGGAAAACTATAACAGCAAGTATTATCTAAATCTATAAGTGGAAAGCTTTTCTTATTTGACATCAAAAACCATAAAGCATAAAAATAAAGAGTTGACTACCTATTGATATGGAAGGATATATAAAGTCAAAGGACAAACGAATCACTGAAGAAAAACATTTGCAACCTATGTGAGAAACACAGAGGCTTTCATAATATTCAACATATTCATAATATGTAAAGAAATAGCATACTCCAGAAATAAACAAGTAACCCCATAGGAAGAAATGTTTGCATAACATGAAAAAGCAATCCCCAAGAAAAATACTGACTAGTAGTAATGGAAAAATAACCAACAAAATGGCAAATGATGGGATATTATCTGTCATCTCTCAGAGTGGCAAGGATATAAAAATATTAGTAAATGTTAATAAGTTTTCTCACATATTTCTGGTGATAGTCTAAAGATCAAACAGGATCACGAGCCAATGAACATGTACAGCTTCCAGAAGCTGTAAAAGGACTATAACCCTTAGTTACAACATTAGTCTTTAGGGAAAAAATTATTTGTGTTACAAGATCTCTATCTGGTGTGACTTCCAGAAATGCATTCTAGACATAAACAAGGACTGTCTGTACTATTTCAGGGAGTAGGAATAATAAAAATCAGCATTTCAGGGAAGATTAAATGCATCCTGTAATCAACCAGTGGATCAGGGTACAAGACAAATAATGATTCCAATAGAACTTGGGGAATAGTAATAAATAGAATTTAATGTATTGTTTTCAAGCGTATCTTTGTTTATGAATCTACAACTAATTCTTTTTCTCAATTCTGTGATACAAAGAACTAGACAGGACAGGACAATCAAGGAGAATCTGGCTCTCAATGAATTCTAAATAAGTGATTTTTGAACTATGCAGAATAAAATCAACAAAATTGACATATCTTTAATTAGCATCAACCAGAAAAAAAGAGAGGATTTAAACACAATCAGAAATGAAAGAGGAAATGTTAAATCTTATACTACAGAAATACAGAAAAATAAGAGACTACTATAAATAACTATACACCAACAAACTGGACCTAGAATGAATAAATTTATAGAAATATATACTTTTCCAAGACAGATCATGAAGACACAGAAAACCTGAAAAGACTCATTCCTAGTAAGGAGATTGGATCAGTAATCAAAAACCTCCCAATAAACAAAAGTCCAGGCCCAGAAGGCTTCACTGGTGAATTCCACCAAACATTCAAAGGAGAATTAATATCAATCTTTATCAAACTCTTCTAAAAAACAGAAGAGAATACTTCTAAGTTCACTTTATGAAGTCAGAATCAGTTCAGTTCAGTCCCTGAGTTGTGTTTGACTCTTCACGACCCCATGAATCGCAGCACGCCAGGCCTCCCTGTCCACCACCAACTCCCGGAGTACACCCAGACCCGCGTCCATGGAGTCAGTGACGCCATCCAGCCTCACTCGGTCGTCCCCTTCTCCTCAGTTCAGTTCAGTTCAGTTCAGTCGCTCAGTCATGTCCGACTCTTTGCGACCCCATGAATCACAGCACGCCAGGCCTCCCTGTCCATCACCAACTCCCGGAGTTCACTCAGACTCATGTCCATTGAGTCCATGATGCCATCCAGCCACCTCATCCTCGGTCGTCCCCTTCTCCTCCTGCCCCCAATCCCTCCCAGCATCAGGGTCTTTTCCAATGAGTCAACTCTTTGCATGAGGTGGCCAAAATACTGGAGCTTCAGCTTCAGCATCAATCCTTCCAAAGAAATCCCAGGGCCGATCTCCTTCAAAATGGACTGGTTGGATCTTCTTGCACTCCAAGGGACTCTCAAGAGTCTTCTCCAACACCACATTTCAAAAGCATCAATTCCTCGGTGCTCAGCTTTCTTCACAGTCCAACTCTCACATCCATACATGACCACAGGAAAAACCATAGCCTTGACTAGACAGACCTTAGTCGGCAAAGTAATACCTCTGCTTTTGAATATGCTATCTAGGTTGGTCATAACTTTTATTCCAACGAGTAAGCATCTTTTAATTTCATGGCTGCAGTCACCATCTGCAGAGTTACAAAGAATAGCAAGAAAAGATAAGAAAGGCTTCTTCAGCGATCAATGCAAAGAAATAGAGGAAAACAACAGAATGGGAAAGACGAGAGATCTCTTCAAGAAAATCAGAGATACCAAGGGAACATTTCATGCAAAAATGGGCTCGATAAAGGACAGAAATGGTATGGATCTAACAGAAGCAGAAGATATTAAGAAGAGGTGGCAAGAATACACAGAAGAACTGTACAAAAAAGATCTTCATGACCTGGATAATCATGATGGTGTGATCACTCATCTAGAGCCAGACATCCTGGAATGTGAAGTCAAGTGGGCCTTAGAAAGCATCACTATGAACAAAGCTAGTGGAGGTGATGGAATTTCAGTTGAGCTATTCCAAATCCTGAAAGATGATGCTATAAAAGTGCTGCGCTCAATATGCCAGCAAATTTGGAAAACTCAGCAGTGGCCACAGGACAGGAAAAGGTCAGTTTTTATTCCAATCCCAAAGAAAGGCAATGCCAAAGAATGCTCAAACTACCACACAATTGCACTCTTAACCCTTATATAAAGCCACACAAGGACACAACAGAAAAAGAAAATTTACAGGCCTATATTCCTGATGAGCATACTTGTAAATTCTCAACAAGATATCAACAAACCAAATTCAATATGATTTAAAAGGAGCATGCATTATGATCAAGTGAAATTTATTCCAGGTATGCAAGGATGGTTCATCATCTGCCAATCAATGTAATACACATGTTTATAAAATGAAAGATAAAAAGCATATCATTAATTCAATCAATGCAAAAACAGCACTTGACAAAATTTAACATCCACCTATGACAACAATTCTCAATAAAGTGGTATAGAGGGATCATAATCCAATATAATAAAAGCCAGATATGACAAACCCACAGATGACATCAAACTCAATGGTGAAAAACTAAAAGCTTTTTCTCTAAGATCAGGAAGAAGATAAAGATGCCCAATTTCACCATCTTCATTCAACATAATATTTAAAGTACTAGTCACTGCAATTAGGCATAATAAAAAAATAAAAGACATCCAAACTGGAAAGAAAAATTAAAGCCATCATGAATTGCAGATAATATAATATTATATATGGGAAAACCTAAAGACTGCACTAAAAAAACTGCTAGAATTAATAAATTTAGTAAAGCTACAGGACATAAAATCAATATACAGAAATATGTTGCATGTCTATATACTAATAACAAATTATCAGAGAAATTAAGAATATAATTTGATTTACAATTGTATCAAAAAGAATAAAATACCTAGGAACAGGTATTTTTCTTATTTATCAAAATACAGTAAAGATAATTAAGATATTGATGAAACTGAAGACACATTATATATTAATGGATTAGACAAATATTGTCAAAATGTCCAGACTACTCAAAGTAATCTACACATTCAACGCAATTCCTATCAAAATCCATATTTACAATGGAATACTCAGTTCAGTTCAGTCACTCAGTCATGTCCAACTCTTTGCGACCCCATGAGTTGCAGCACGCCAGGCCTCCCTGTCCATCACCAACTCCTAGAATTCACTCAAACTCAAGTCCATCGAGTCGGTGATGCCATCCAGCCATTTCATCCTCTGTCATCCCCTTCTCCTCTTGCCCCTAATCCCTCCCAGCATCGGAGTCTTTTCCAGTGAGTCAACTCTTCACATGAGGTGGCCAAAGTAGTGGAGTTTCAGCTTTAGCATCATTCTTTTCAAAGAACACCCAAGACTGATTTCCTATTGAATGGACTGGTTGGATCTCCTTGCAGTCTAAGGGACTCTCAAGAGTCTTCTCCAACACCACAGTTCAAAAGCATCAATTCTTTGGTGCTCAGCTTTCTTCACAGTCCAACTCTCACATCCATACATGACCACTGGAAAAACCCACGCCTTGACTAGACGGATATTTGTTGGCACAGTAATGTCTTTGCTTTTGAATATGCTATCTGGGTTGGTCATAACTTTCCTTCCAATACACCCAAGACTGATTTCCTATTGAATGGACTGGTTGGATCTCCTTGCAGTCTAAGGGACTCTCAAGAGTCTTCTCCAACACCACAGTTCAAAAGCATCAATTCTTTGGTGCTCAGCTTTCTTCACAGTCCAACTCTCACATCCATACATGACCACTGGAAAAACCCACGCCTTGACTAGACGGATATTTGTTGGCACAGTAATGTCTTTGCTTTTAATATGCTATCTGGGTTGGTCATAACTTTCCTTCCAAGGAGCAAGCATCTTTTAATTTCATGGCTGCAATCACCATCTGCCATGATTTTGGAGCCCAAAAAATAAAGTCTGCCACTATTTTCACTGTTTCCCCATCTATTTGCCATGAAGTGATGGGAACAGATGCCATGATCTTAGTTTTCTGAATGTTGAGCTTTAAGCCAACTTTTTAACTCTCCTCTTTCACTTTGATCAAAAGGCTTCTTAGTTCCTCTTCACTTTGTGCCATTCAGCCATAAAAAAGAAGGAAACTTGCTATGTGCAACAACATGGACAGCCCTTGAGGGCATTATGCTTAGTGAAATAGGCTGGACTGAGAAAGACAAATACTAAAAGGTATTACTTATATGTGGAATCTAGAAAACAAAACAAAGAACAAAATAAGCTCATAGACAGAGAAAAGATGAGTGGTTGATAGAGGTTGAATGTGGGGGTGGGGTAAATGAGTGAAGAGGGTCAAATGGTACAAACTTATGGTTATAAGTGAGCTGTGGGGAGGTAATTACAGCATGGCAACTATAGTTAACAGTACCATATTGCATATATGAAAGTTGTTAAAAGAGTGGATCTTAAAATTTACCATCACAAGGGAAAAAATTCAGTAACTATGTATGGTGACAGATGTTAACTAGACTTACTATGGTAATTGTGTTATAATATATGGACTATAAAGAAACCTGAGCACTGGAGAATTGATGCTTTTGAACTGTGTTGTTGGAGAAGACTCTTGAGAGTACCTTGGACTGCAAGGAGATCCAACCAGTCCATTCTAAAGGAAATCAGTCCTGTATATTCATTGGAAGGACTGATGCTGAAGCTGAAACGCCAATACTCTGGCCACCTGATGAGAAGAACTGACTCATTTGAAAAGACCCTAATGATGGGAAAGATTGAAGGTGAGAGGAGAAGGGGATAACAGAGGATGAGATGGTTGGATGGCATCACCAATTCTATGGACATGAGTTTGTGTAAACTCCGAGTTGACATGACTGAGTGACTAAACTGAACTGATATATAAAAATCAAATCATTGTACACATGAATTAATACAATGTCTGTCACTTACCCCTCAATAAAAAAGGGATTTCATTAATGAATTAAGATATAACAATAAGATGAATGCTAAATATTCATTAAAACTTATAAGAGAAATCTATGATAATATAAACTATATAAGAAACTACTGCTACATTATAGGGTTAAAGACACAACTACAAACAAAATTTATAAAACCAAATATGCAATTATAATTTAGCTCACATATATCATGTGCTTACCACATGGCAAGCACCATGATACACACCAAGTGTTACAGGTTCCTGTGCACACTCATGTAAGTACATATTCACAAATACATGTGAACATATGCCTCAATCTTTTATTATCCTGGTGGAGTGGGAGTACTTGAGCAGAATGGACAGGATAAAAGGAGAAGGTTTACAGGGAGGGGAGTTCAAGAAGGATGAGACACTTTTTCTACTACACAAAACAGTATTTGCTTGAATTGTTTTTATTATGGATGCTTTTTGCTTTATTATCAGGAAAATAACAATAATAAAGCAAAAAAAGTCCATAAGATTATACAGAACTGTACAAAAGGTCTTAATGACCCAGATAACCACGATGATGTGATTACTCACCTAGAGCCAGACATTCTGGAGTGTGAAGTCAAGTGGACCTTAGGAAGCGTTACATGAATAAAGCTAGTGGAAGTGATGGAATTCCAGCTGAGCTATTTAAAATCCTAGAAGATGTTGCTATTAAAATGCTGCACTCAGTATGTCAGGAAATTTGGAAAATTCAGCAGTGGCAACAGGACCGAAAAAGGTCAGTTTTCATTCCAATTCCAAAGAAGGGCAATGCCAAAGAATGTTCTAACTTCAATACAATTATGTCTATTACTCTCAAAATCTCTCAAGCTAGGCTTCAGTGGTATGTGAATCAAGAACTTCCAGATGTACAAGCTGGGTTTTGAAGAAGCAGAGGAAATAGAGATCAAATTGCCATGTTTGTTGGCTCATGGAGACAGCAGGGGAGTTCCAGAAAAACATTTACTTCGGCTTCACTGGCTATGTTAAAGCCTTTGACTGTGTGGATCACAATAAACTGTGGAAAATTCTTCAAAAGATGGGAATACCAGACCACCTTACACTTACCTGTCTCCTGAGAAACCTGTATGTGGGTCAAGAAGCAACAGTTAGACATGGAACAACAAATTGGTTCAAAATTGGGAAAAGAGTATGATACAACTGTATATCTTTACCCTGATTATTTAATTTATATGCAGAGTACGTCAAGCTAAATGCCAGGCTTGGTAAATCACAAGCAGGAATCAAGATTGCCAGGAGAAATATCCATAACCCCAGATACACAGATGACACCACTCATGGTAGAAAATGAAGAGGAACTAAAGAGCTTCTTGATGAAGGTGAAGGAGGAGAGTGAAAAAGCTGCCTTAAAAACTCTACATTCAAAAGACAAAGATCATGGCATCCAGTCCCATCCTGACAAATGGATTGGGAAAAATGGAAACAGGGACAGATTTTATTTTTTTGGACTCCAATATCATTGTAGGGGGTGACTTCAGCCATTAAATTAAAAGACTTTTGCTCCTTGGAAGCAAAGCTATGGCCAACCTAGACAGCATATTAAAAAGCAGAGACACCACTTTACTGACAAAGGTCTGTCTAGTCAAAGCTATGATTTGTCCAGTAGTCACATATAGACGTGAGAGTTGGACCAAAGATGACTGAGCACTGAAGAATGATGCTTTTGAACTGTGGTGCTGGAGAAGACTCTTGAGAGTCCCTTGAACAGCAAGGAGTTCAACCAGTCAAAACTAAAGGAAATCAGCCCTGAACATTCATTGGAAGGACTGATGCTAAAGCTGAGGCTCGAATACTTCGGCCACTTGTTGCAAAGATTTGACTCACTGGAAAAGATCCTCATGCTGGGAAATATTGAGAGCAGGAAGAGAAGGGGGCGACAGAGGACAGATGGTTGGATGGCATTATCAACTCAGTGGACAAAGTCTGCACAAACTCCAAGAGATAGTGAAGGACAGGGAAGCCTGGTGTGCTGCAGTCCATGGGGTCACAAAGAATTGCAGATGACTGAGTGACCAACAACAATCAGGGAAAAATCAAAGAGTTTCATTTGAGAGAAAAAGAAATAGAAAGCATGGTAGTTTGTTAACTCTCAGAAAAAGTATTCATTTATTTTCAAAAAGATTATAGTCTTACGTGTATTACTTTCCAAATACAGTTCCCTGTTCATCTTTGTATCCCATATAGTTTCTTCATATGAATAGCATTAGTAAATGGTGGCTCCCCTGAATGACAGATTACTTTCATTAGAAAGTCTTGGGGAAGATAAAGTTTTATAGAGCAGTTCCCACAACATTATGAATTTAATGCTATGAAACATGCAGTTTTAAAAAATAAGTGCTTCTCTATAATATACTTATTTCAAATAATAAAAGCACAGTTTTAGTTTCTGTGAATAATGTCATCTCTTTGAACATTTAATGTTTTCAAAGATAAACAAAGCTCCTTTTGGTGAAGGAACATTCAAGTAATTTATGAACTACATAACATAAACAAACATGTATGCATACACATAATTTGGGTATCTTTAACTTATATATTCTGAAACTGGTGTATTTTAAGATCATGTAAGAAAAATCAATTGTTTTACAAGAATGCCTCCAGGAAATGTTATATTATCACTTCTTCATCCTACTTTAGGATATACATGGACTCACAAACACTATTAAAATGCTTGTCAAATAAAATACTTTGACCCTCAGGGCAGAGTTATTCACCAAGATTTAAAATACAGAAAATGACCCCAAAAAGAGTCTTAAATTCAACTTTAAACTTCAAAAAGAGTCACAGCCAAAAGAAACACTTATAACTGAAGATTTGACTTTCTGATTTTTGGTATTGCTACCTTTTGTACAAGTTATGCTGTAAAATATGACCACATCAACTCTGAGGTAGATTATCACATTCAAACAAAATCAAACAACCTGAAAAGTTCTCACCCCTGGGAGTGGAGAATTGTCCTCAAACTGTCAAGTGGCTATGTTTCAAGGATCCTCTTGATTAAGGCCTCAAGTAGCATTTGAAAAGAAATGTCAAAAGCGAAATATTACTTCACTGCTGTCACATACAGAAATACGTGGATTTGAAAATGACAAATACAGCAAACTGAAGTTTCCATTATTCGACACCAAGTTAACCTTCTCAAAACAGTGACCTTGCTGTGGAAGTATGTGTTAAATAATAATTAGCAAAGTTTCCTTTGCAAATCCGTGCATTCTTTCCCAGGAATATGCTGCTAAAATGATTCGGACTGAGCATTCAAGGATCTTAGGAGTCCTGTTTATAACAGGACTTTTATAACAGCTTATTGTACTCCTATGCTACAAGACAATTTCTAAATGAGTCCTCAAAAACTGCCATTATGACTCGGAATTCACATATTCATTAAATATATCATGGAAAATTACATGAAATACAATCTTTCATCAATAAAAACTGTTATATCACAAGGTAAGAAGATATTGAGTAACTATTTAGCTGTGTCCATCTTAATATTAAATACAAGTAATCCAAAAAAGACTGAGTTCGGATGCTTTCAGTTCAAGATGGTAGAATAGAAGGATGTGTGCTCATCTCCTCCTTCAAGAGACCAAAATTGCAATAGCTATTGAGCAACCATCAAGAAGAGGACGTGGGAATCCACCAAGTAAAGACAAAGAGGGAACTGCAGTGAGTCGGTAGGAGGGATGCAATCACAATTATATCAAATCCCAGAAACTCCAGGTGGGTGACCCACAGATGGGAAAACAATAATACCAAAGAAATTCTCGCACTATTGTGAAGGTTCTGAACCCCGGGGGATCCAACAAAGAGACTGGGAATACCCAGGGAATCTGGCCTTAAGGGCATCAGGATTTGATCACTGGCCTTCCTGAGGACTAAGGTAATCAGAGACTCCAGTCTTAGAGGGCACAAACAATTCTGCATGCACCGAGACCCAGAGGAGAGAAGCAGTGACCCCACAGAAGCTGATCCCAAACTACCTGCTAGTGTTGGAGGACCTACTGTGGAGGCATGGGTTGGGCAGGGGCCCACCACAGGAACAGGGACACTGGATGGTCCCCCTTGCTGTAAACACTCCAGTTCACCATTAACCCTACCATAGAGCCTGTAGACCCTCAGGCCAAACAACTACCAGGGAGGGAGTGCAATCCCACCCATCAGCAGATAATTGGATTAAAGCTGTACTAAGCAAGGCCCTGCCCACCAGAGTAAGACCCAGTTTTTTCCATCACTGGTCCTTCCCATCAAGAAGTTTACACAGGCCTCTTAGCTTCATCCAGAAGGCAGAGTGCAGACAGAAGAAGCAAGAAGCACAGTCTCACAGCAGCTGAAACAAAAACCACATTATAGAAAGTTAATCACCACGAAAAAGCAGAAAGTTATGTCCCAGATGAAGGGACAAGATAAAATCCCAGAAAAACAACTAAATGAAGTGGAGATAGGCAATCTTCCAGAAAAAGAATTCAGAATAATGATAGAGAAGATGGTCCAGAATCTTGGGAAAAGAATGGAGGCAAAGATTGGGGAGATGCAACCAATGTTTACTAAAGACCTAGAAGAACTAAAGAACAAACAAACAGAGATGAACAATACACTAAAGGTATCAATAGCAGAATAACTTAGGCAGAAGACAGATATATGACCTGGAGGACAGAATGGTGGAAATCACTGTCCCAGAACAGAAAAAAGAAGAAAAAGAAATGAAGACAGACTCAGAGACCTCTGGGACATTAAGCGCACCAATGTTTACATTATAAGGGTCCAGAAGAAAGGATCTGAGAAAATATTTGAAGAGGTAATAGCTGAAAAATTCTAGAACATGAGAAAGGAAATAGTCAACCAAATCCAGGAAGCACAGAGAGTTCCAGAAAGGATAAACCCAAGGAGGAACACACTGAGACACACAGTAATCAAGCAGACAAAAATTAAAGACAGAGATAAAATATTAAAAGCAACAAGGGAAAAAGGACAAATGACATAAAGGGACTCCCATCAGGCTATGAACTGATTTCTCAACAGAAACTCTACAAGCATGAAGGGAATGGCATGACATATTTAAAGTGATGAAAGGGAAGAACCTACAACCAAGAATACTCTACCCAGGAAGATTCTCCATAGATTTGATGGAGAAATCAAAAGCTTTCCAGACAAGTTGAGAGAATTCAGCACAACCAAATCAGCTTTATAACAAATGGTAAAGAAACTTCTCTAGGTGGGAAACACACAAGAAGGAAAAGACCTACAGAAAAAAACCAAGACAATTTAGAAAATTGTAATAGGATCACACATACAGATAATTACCTTAAATGTAAATGGATTAAATGCACCAACCAAAAGACATAGACTGGCTGCTGCTGCTACTGCTAAGTCACTTCAGTCGTGCCCGACTCTGTGTGACCCCATAGACGGCAGCCCACCAGGCTCCCCCATCCCTGGGATTCTCCAGGCAAGAACACTGGAGTGGGTTGCCATTTCCTTCTCCAATGCAGGAAAGTGAAAAGTGAAAGGGAAGTCACTCAGTCGTGTCCGACTCATAGCGACCCCATGGACTGCAGCCTACCAGTCTCCTCCATCCATGGGATTTTCCAGGCAAGAGGACTGGAGTGGGGCGCCATTGCAGGTGGATAAAAACATGTGCATGTATACACTTCCTCTTACCACATCACTCTGCTTGATCCCTTCCAAATTGTATGTGATTATTTTATATTGTTAGGTTAATCATGTTCCCATTATGGCTTGCAACTGTAATTATCTTTATCTTTTATTTTTCATCTGGCTATGGATTATGAAAACTGATAAACAACTTTTACTATTGTGATTATGTAACTGTTACTCACTTAATACCAATGTATCATGATTGGTCAACAGAAAAAATAATAGAACTCTATATCACCAAAACTGGGACCTTAATAGAAAAACCTGTAATGACTTTTATTTTTTTTAATTAATTTTTATTTTTTTAGTTTGTTTTGCTTTACAATACTGTATTCGTTTTGCTACACATCGATGGGTCGGGAATGGGAGTTCATGTACACTCGTGGCTGATTCATGTCAATGTATAGCAAAACGAATACAGAATTGTAAAGCAAAACAAACTAAAAAATAAAAATTAATTAAAAATAAATAAGTAAATAAATAAAAAATCTAAATAAAGCCATTATTGCATCTTGTAAAAGAAAAAAAGGCGATTGGACTACTATCTTTTACTTCTATCTAGTTTGTTTCACTTTTTTTGTTGTTGTTGTTGTTGATAGCAGCTTTATTCTATTTCATAATCAGTGCTCCCATTTCTTTTAGTTTATGTTATCCAATTTCTCCAACTCTTTCTTTTCCTTTGATGTTCTTTTTCAAGCCTTTATCAAGTGTAGTGGTAAAGCTTCTGTATACATGTATAAAAATATGTATAATATATATATTTTAAAAACTTATGAATTTTTGCCTAAATAAAAATCTATGACATTTTTATTCCACTTGTTGGACTTAGTATTAACAGAATGCTAGATTTCTAGTTAAGAAAATAGATATACAACAAGCAAAAAGTTTTACTGTGTAGCATAGGGAACCATAGTCAATATCTTATAATAACCTATGATGGAAAATAATTTCAAAAATAATATATGTGTATTTGTATGACTGAATCATCATGCTGTGTACCTGAAACACTGTAAGTTACCTATACTTCAATAAAAATATATATATTATAAAAAAGAATGAGTTCATCTTCATTATTAAATAGGAAAATTAATAACTGAGCACATCTACATTAAAAGATGCTATGGGGTAGAGGTATGGAAATAGGTCTTGTTCTCCTGATATTATTTTGCAAAGCATTTTACAAGAATTTGTAAAAATTAAATCTTGTTTTTTGTATGGTCAAAGATTACTTAAGATTAAAGGCAGATCTTTAAAAGGAAACATCACTTTAAAAAAGAAAATACTTCAGTGTTTATACAAATACTTTTGTTTCTGAATTTGAGTGATGAGACTTTACCATTTCTACATTGCTTGCTAACTGAGCCCCTGAAACATCATACTAGATTGGTAGTTGGTCTAAATGAAAGACTAATAATGAATTTTACAATGTCATATTAAAATATTATCATATCTTTAAGAAACTTTAAAATGTGCAAGATTAACTAGAAGCCATGAAGTAACTATTTGATACTGACAGTACTTAGAAAGATAAGAAAAATTGTTTGGGCAATTATTCCAATATCTTATGACCTGTATCTATCTATTAAGGAGGAGAAATAATGGATATGCCTCAATGTAAAAAGTCAGAGTTAGCCAGATTTTAATTTTCTACATTTTCTTAAAGCTAAATTTAGAGTGTCAACAACATGAATTCTGGACCATAGGAACTCTGAATGAAAAATGTACTCACAAAGCCCTAGTATGACCAAAAAATAGCGGTTCAGTTCAGTCCCTCAGTTATGTCCGACTCTTTGCAACCCCATGGACCGCAGCACACCAGACTTCCCTGAACCTCACCAATTTCTGGAGCTTGCTCAAACTCATGTCCATCGAGTTGGTGATGCCATCCAGCCATCTCATCCTCTGTCATTCCCTTCTACTCCTGCCTTCAATCTTTCCCAGCATCAGGGTCTTTTCAAATGAGTCAGTTCTTCACATGAGGTAGCCAAAGTATTGGAGTTTCAGCTTCAGCATCAGTCCTTCCAATGAATTATCAGAAGTGATTTCCTTTAGGATGGACTGGTTGGATCTCCTTGCAATCCAAGGGACTCTCAAGAGTCTTCTCTAACACCACAGTTCAAAGGCATCAGGTTTTTGGTGCTCAGCTTTCTTTATAGTCCAACTCTCACATCCATACATGACTACTGGAACAACCATAGCTTTGACAAGATGAATCTTTGTCAGCAAAGTAATGTCTCTGCTTTTTAATATGCTGTCTAGGTTGGTCATAGCTTTTCTTCCAAGGAGCAAGTGACTTTTAATTTCAAAAACAGCAGAGACTTACACATATTGTAATCTGATAAAATCTGTGAACAGAGAGAAAAGTATCCCAGATGTTAGCAATGAGTTTCAATGGAGAATATTTGCATTGTTTTGTGATTCTGAAGGCTAAGCAGTGGGGATGGGGAAAACAAATTTCTAAAACAAAGTTCATCTCCAGATTGCTTCTGAGAAGGACTGGCTTCATCTGTTGTTTCATGACTTGTCTGACTTAAGAATCATGTAGTACATTTCTTCAGCTTCCCAGGTGAAGTGAAAGTGAAGTCACTCAGTCATGTCCGACTCTTTGCAACCCCATGTACTGTAACCTATCAGGCTCCTCCATCCATGGGATTTTCCAGGCAAGAGTGCTAGAGTGGATTGCCATTTCCTTCTTCAGTTTCCCAGGTGGGGTAGTGGTAGAGAATCCGTTGCCAGTTCAGGAGACTCAAGAGACACAAGTTCGATTTCTGGGTCAGGAAGATTCTCTGGAGTAGAAAATGGCAACCCAGTCCAGTTTTCTTGCCTGGAAAATCCCATGGACAGAGGAGCTTGGAAGGCTACAGTCCATGGGGTCACAATAGAGTTAGACATGACAGCATACACACACAGCAATCTTGTTAACAATATAAATCCCCAACAAGGCACCCCATTTCCTCACCTCACCCTAATTCTTATCCAATAGGACTGCAATGATATCAAAATATGCATGTTTTTGAAGAGACCCCAGGTTAGCCTTATATATTAACAAAACAAATTTAGGAAACATTCTCCTAGCCTCTTTAATTGTTCAGCCTTAAACATGACCAACATGCTTGATTACTAATCACTCAGCACTGAATAGAGAAAACTACCCTCATTCAAGTAAACGAGATCTAAGAGAGAACAAATTTCACTTTACTTTAATAGCACTAGTCAAAAAATAGAATGTTTATGTCTTGCTCCCTCAATTATTATCATCATCATTTTGTTAATGGTAACGTTAGTAAAAGTTGATTACTAAAGTAATGGCATGTTTTCATACTGTTATTATTTGAGATGACTGTGTTTTCATTTAAATAAAAGAATTAAAGAGATACATTTGCTTATTCTCAGTCTTTATTTTTCCAAAATCATTGCCAAAACAGCAACTTTAATAATCCGCAACACGCAGTCTGCCATTTATGTAGTTTTTCATCATGTGACCCAGTTGTCTCAAACTAAGATTCTGAAGCCACATACATATTCAATTTAATAAAATATCCCATGCATCAGAAAAAGTTAGAAAGCAACATTTCATCATTTTAAACATTTTTTAAAGAAAAGCAACTTTCAATACAAGTATCTCTTCTTTCACATAATTAAAGGTATTTTTCACTGAGGATTCTGGTTGACCTCCTTGCATTATCACAAGGATGCCTACCTACTTAATTTTTCCTTTCTTCCTTAAGTGCATGAATCTATTCGTAGTTCAGAGGATGAGCTCAGATTTTCTGCTCCCATTAGAAAGCCAACTGAAAGAATTGTCTGAAATAAGATGGTTGCATCTATCTCTTCAGTTGCTCCAGGTTCCTCCTTGGATTAATAAACTAGACCCCAAAAAGGTACATAATTGAACTGTATGAATTTTATCCTTCATATATTTGGCTTCAATTAATTGTCTTTTGGACTTCTCTGGTGGCTCGGATGGTAAAGCATCTGTCTACAATGCGGGCAACCCAGGGTTTGATTCCTGGGTTGGGAAGATCCCCTGGAGAAGGAAAGGGCAACCCACTCCAGTACTCTTGGCTGGAAAATCCCATGGATGGAATAGCATGGTAGGCTATAGTCCATGGGGTCGCAAAGAGTCAGACACGACTAAGCGTGTCTTTTAATGATAAGATTTTGGTTTTTGTCAAATGTACACCCGTGGCAGATTCATGTTGATGTATGGCAAAACCAATACAATATTGCAAAGTAATTAGCCTCCAATTAAAATAAATAAATTTAAATTAAAAAACATTAATTGATCACACACAAACACACACACAAAAAAACATGAGACATTACTATTTTTGTGTCAGGCATATATTTTTGAAAATACGACCTACCCTTATCCTGAAATGCCCTTTTATAAATCCTAACAGAAGAAATCCCTTGAACAAATCACTGTTCAAGAAAAACTTAGCTTGATTTGAATAGTTACTATGCTTTTTCCTATAGATTATGGAAAATTACATAGCTGGATATATTCCCTTTTCATACTGGCAGATATCAATCTTAAAGCTGAATTTGAAGCTCAGATTAGAAAGCTCAAGTGAAGTAATGTTAGTCCTAATGATATACAAAGACATAGCCCCCATATAAACCCACACAGATACACACACACCACACACATGCTGACTTTGGCTATCCTCTTTTTTCTTTTATATGCTAAGAATAAAATCTGATTCTTCCCTTCTACTTATCATCTTTTTAAGTTTTTAAAATAATTAATCTCAAGTATTTTGTGGGACAAAGAAGGATCTTCTCCTTTTGCTGTTCAGTCGCTCAGTCGTGTCTGACTCCTTGTGATCCCATGGACTGTGTCACCCCAGGCTTTCCCATCCTTCACCATCTCCTGAAGTTTGCTCAAACTTATGTCCATTAAGTCAGTGATTGCCATCCAACCATCTGCTCTCTGTCATCCCCTTCTTCTCCTCTTCAATCTTTCCCCTTATCAAGGTCTTTTCTAATGAATCTGCTCTTCACAGCAGGTGGCCAAAGTATCGGAGCTTCAGCATCAATCCTTCCAATGAATACTTAGGGTTGATTTCTTTTAGGATAGACTGGTTTGATTTCCTTGCAGTTCAAGGGACTCTCAAGACTCTACTTTTATTCCACTTCTAACAGTATTTCCACTACTCTTGGCTTGTTATTAACCAACAATGATTTACTGAGCATTTACCTTGCATTCAATTATTGGGTGAGTTAGCTATGGTCATTTCTGTATTAAAAATGAAGCAAAGGGAATTTAGAGGGGTTAAATAATTGATCCACAGAATCACCACTAGGAATTACCATCTGCAGGTTTGAAAGCTTGGTGCTAGGTCTGATTTAATCCTATATACAAACCACTGTGGTATGTTGTAAACCACAAACATTGTAATATTAAAGAAGCTAGTAAATTCTATCAATGATAACAGTATGCTTATTTGATGTCATCAACAAATACTTGTCATAGGTCAGTCTTTACTTTCCTTTTCAGTCAGTGACATTCGTTTCTTACAAACACAGACTAATACTCATCGCACTGATTAGAGGTCATGTCCTTTTCTGTGTTTTTACTTTATAACATAACAATTCAGGAATTCAGTTCATAGTTGTGAGAAGGGAAATTGCTAGAATAACCATCAACCTAAAAAATAAAAAAAACCCTACACATTAAACAAAATACATTACTCACATTACTCACAAACCTATTCTGAAACACAATACTCCAAGTCTCATTACTAACTAGGTCACACTGCTTTAGACTCCGAAGTCAAATGGCTGAGAGAGACGTTGGAAGATAGCCATAGTAAGTCTACCCTATGTGATTCCCCTCGGATCCTAACACCTAACTCCAAGCTCCCATGTGTAAGGACTGCACTCTACTATATTTGCCTTAATGTACAGTTAGTTTCTTTGCAATGTCCTCCTTTGAAAAATGAAACTGTGAGTGGCAAGTCGAAGGTAGCCATCTACATTTCCTGCTAGTGTTAAGCATAAATTAGCCAGTGGATTCTTGGAATACTGCCATGGAGACAGGTGGTCCTCTACATTTTTATTCAGGGCTCATATTTCTAAGTGCTGAGAAACTACAATGATAGATGACATAAAATGCATGGTTAGATATTCAAGGAATTCGTTTCAGTCAAGTATTCATCAATTCTAACACTTGCTCTCTGCAATTAGACACCAAATTTTCAGATTTCCTGGTCTATCAAGTTATGTCATGTTAGACCTCAAGGCTTTCTGTGGAGGTTTCTTTAAGGTCTGTTCTTCATTTCCATAGGGAATGTTCATTCATTTGTAAGCTCTGTTCTTACAAATATGAACCATAAAGACTGGCAATTTAGACCTGTTTTCTCATACTATTTATTTAGCAAAACTGAAACAATAGAAACCAACTCTTAACCTTACTTGCTCTACACATGTAGTTTGAAAATGTACTTTGTTGCCTTACATGTATTACTTGATAACAATTTTCTTCAACAGTCACTTTCAGCATCATAAAAGTGACAGAGGTTAGAAAGTTCCATAAATGCTCAGTTTGTTATAAACCAGAATTCACTATCAATCACTCTATCATTCTATCAGTCACCATTGAGTCATGCCTTTTTGCTTAGCTTCCATATCTAATCAATCCTACATGCTGTTGATTTAACCTCCTAATGATATTTCAAACCTATCCCTTTCATCATTTTTCTCCTGGCCATTGTTCAGGCTACCACCATCTCCAGTCCAGTCAACTACCATTATCTACTCATTGGGTCTAGATCTTTCCTCCTTCCATCCATCCTCTATACCAGCATCATATTATTGTTTCTAAGAAGCACCTATCTTTTTAAACATACTCTTTATTACAATCAAACTAACATTATGTATAGAAGTACTTGATAGTAACACTTGCTGCACGGCATGTGGGATCCTAATTCCCTAACCAGGGTTTAAACCTATGCCCCATGCATTGGAAGTGCAGAATCTAAACCACTGGACTGCCAGAGAAGTCCTCAAAATGCCTGTGTCTTGATTAGAATTCTTCAATGACACCTAACAGACCTAAAGGGATACGGCCTAACTACTTAGCATGTCACAAAAGTCCCTTTACAAACTAGCATCTTCATACCCTGCCAGCCTCACCCTCATCACTCACACCACTCCTCCATAAAATGTTTATGATAATTAATCAGTATTTGTTGAATTAATAACTGAACAGTTTAAAGACACTCATGCACAGTGACTTGTTTGCTATCAATACAAACTTCTGTGGCCACCAAACATTTTTTCCCCACTCTCTATATTCATCAAATCATAAAGGAGCTAGGCAGTTGCATTGCTGCTTACATAATCCATCATTAACTCACTTTAAGGAGGCAAGTGTTTGCGGTCTTGAGTAAATTCTTCCTTTCTTCAATGAGACAGATAGATGATAAAAGTGGAGGAAAATGGGGCCAGGCTCTGAATCAAGTTAAGAAGTGATTTCTGTACTCAAATCCTCCATTAACATTTTCCTCAATTTGGCACTGCACTGTAAGGGCACTCTATTCAAACCACGTGCTGGGAGCTGCCTTTCATATGCTTCCCCTATGGGCTATTTCAGGAAAATTACCAGCTTTCAAGTGAGGTCTTGTAGTAATATGTGGGCTCCAAGCAACTGTGTGCTACTTTACTACGATCCCTTATGTCTCTGACAATTTGCAATTCTATAAATCACAACATAAACATAATTTTTAAATAATTTTATTCACATGTTCTAACTCTCATAGGAAATTTCACT
Organism: Aepyceros melampus; assembly: GCA_006408695.1. NCBI lineage: Eukaryota > Metazoa > Chordata > Mammalia > Artiodactyla > Bovidae > Aepyceros > Aepyceros melampus. The sequence continues at coordinate 55,207 of SJXQ01007020.1, read as the reverse complement.
GTGCTTAATGCATTTAATAAATCTTTAAATAAACCAAATGAAAGCAGGATGTGATATAAATAGACATGAAAGGCTTTCCCTGGATGAAATTTAAGTTTACAAATGAGTCAGGAGACTTGACCAATGGGAAGGCAGCCAGAATGTCTCTGGGGGGAGAAAAGGGAATATACAAACAATTGCATATGGTTCGATGTGAAAATATCTCCGGCCTATTTCCCCTGACATATTGATACAACTATTTAGCCTAATACGTTTATGTTTCATTTACCCTGAATCTTAGAATGTTTAATGTTACCCTTTGTCAAGGATGATCATACAGTGAACTCATGTAAATTCAAAATAGTAAGTTATTATTCTCTCTGCCTGAGTACTTTAAAGCTCTCACTGCTTTCCCTCTGTTCTTGCCAGCATCCCCAATATTTCAGGCCATGTACAGTAAATTGAATATGATTTCTGTCCTTGGTATTCAGTGAAAATACATGTTGAAAATTCAGGTTTGTCTTTAATCTTTTCTTCAACCTTGAAATCGTTAATTCTGGTTTTGAAAAAGTTAAAGATACAGCTAATTATGTCAGTAGGCATTGAGAGTATCCTTAAGGATATCACTTTGAATTAATTTTATCAAAAAGCATACACTATGCAGCACTTTGTGGTAAAAATAAAGTCTCTGTGAACAAATGATAATTTTCTCTAATTCTATGAACAGAGGAGAGTCGAGCCAATTTTCTCTTTCACGTCATTAAATAATGTAATCATACTTACTATTACTGAGTGGACAATAATGCTAATGAAGAGAGAGAGAATGTGGAGAAAAGTTTTCATTTTCCTGAAATACTTTTTAAATCAAGATTTTGCTCTTTTGGTTGTATTTGGGGTTGCAAGGCCCAGTACTAGTTTAAATACAAACTATTTCTCAGAAAGCTACCTAATCTCCACTAATCTTTAACTTCTGAATCTGAAAATTAAAAAGGTTGGACTGGACCATTTAATCTCTAAATATTGTCTAAAGCCCCTTCTACAGGGTCTTTAGCATTTTGCAATTTCATTATTCTTCTTGAACAGTATAATTTCTCAATCCCACTGTGCTAATTTTTATGCTAGCTCAGGAATGTCCTTTATTTTATTTATGGTTCAATGTTAAAAGGAATATTTTCTTTGCATGAACATTGAGGGAATATAACATCTTCCTATTATTCAGGAGGATGAAGCACAACCCCAGAGAGACAAGATGCATCAAAAAACCTCTTAGAATTATTGTCACATATTTTTTATGCTCATCCTTGTCTTGAGAATGAAGGATCTGAATACTCAATATTATTAGATTAATTTATTTTAGTTGGAGGATAAGTACAATATTGTGATGGCTTTTGCCATACATTGACATGAGTCAGCCACGGGTGCAAACGTGCCCACCCATCCTAAAACCCCCTTCTGTCTTCTTCCCCACCCCATCCCTCTGGGTTGTCCCAGAGCACCAGCTTGGAGTGCCCTGCTTCATGTATCAAACTTGCACTGGTCATCTATTTTACATATGGTAATATACATGTTTCAATGCTATTCTCTCAAATCATCCCATCCTTGCCTTTACCCGTATAGTCCAAAAGTCTGTTCTTTACATCTGTGTCTCTTTTGCTGCCTTGCATATAGGATTGTCATTATCATTTTTCTACATCTATATACGTTAATATATTGTACTGGTGTTTCTCTTTCTGGCTTACTTCTCTCTGTAAAATAGGTTCCAGTTTCATCCACCTCATTAGAATTGACTCAAATGAGTTTCTTTTTATAGCTGAGTAATATTCCATTGGTATATGAACCACAACTTCCTTATCCATTTGTCTCCCGATGGACATTGAGGTTGCTTCCAGGTCCTAGCTATTGTAAACAGTGCTGCAGTGAACACTGGGGTACATGTGTCTCTTTCAATTTTGGTTTCCTCTGTGTGTATGCTCAGCAGTGGGATTGCTGGGTCATATGGCAGTTCTATTTCCAGTTTTTTAAGGAATCTCCACACTTTTCTCTGTAGTGGTGGTACCAGTTTGCATTCCCACCAACAGTGTAAGTGTGAGTAATTCCCTCTTCTCCACACCCTCTCCAGCATTTACTGTTTGAGGACTTTTTGATGGCAGCCATTCTGATTGGCATGAGATGGTACCTCATTGTGATTTTGATTTGCATTCCTCTAATTATGAGTGATGTTGAGCATCTTTTCATGTGTTTATTAGCCATCTGTATATCTTCTTTGGAGAAATGTCTGTTCTGTTCTTTGGCCCACTTTTTGATTGGATTGTTCGTTTTTCTGGTATTTAGTTGCATGAGCTGCTTGTATGTTTTGAAGATTAATTCTTTGTCAGTTGTTTCAGTTGCTATTATTTTCTCCCATTCTGAAGGCTGCCTTTTAACCTTGCTTATAGTTTCCTTCATCGTGCAAAATCTTCTAAATTTAATTAGGTCCAATTTGTTTTTGTTTTTGTTTCCATTACTCTGGGAGATGGGTCATAAAAGATCTTGCTGTGATTTATGTCAGAGAGTGTTCTGCCTGTTTTCCTCTAAGAGTTTTAAATTTTCTGGTCTTACATTTAGATCTTTAATCCATTTCGAGTTTATTTTTGTGTATGGTGTTAGAAAATGCTCTAGTTTCATTTTTTACATGTGGTTGACCAGTTTTCCCAGCACCATTTGTTAAAGAGATTGTCTTTAATCCATTGTATATTCTTGCCTCCTTTGTCAAAGATAAGGTGTCCATAGGTGTGTGGATTTATCTCTGGGCTTTCTATTTTGTTCCACTGACCTATATTTCTGTCTTTGTGCAGTACCATACTGTCTTGAGACTGTAGCTTTGTAGTATAGCCTGAAGTCATGAAAGTTGATTCCTCCAGTTCCATTCTTCTTTCTCAAGATTACTTTGGCTATTTAAGGTTTTCTGTGTTTCCATACAAATTGTGAAATTACCTGCTCTAGTTCTCTGAAATGTACCATTGGTAGCTTGATAGGAACTGTACTGAATCTATAGATTGCTTTGGGTAGTATACAGATCTGAATACTCTATTAGTGATTGATAAGAAGACCAACTTTCTAAATATTATTTTTTAAATTAGCTTTTCAAGACAGTAAAAAAAATTCAAAGACTTAAAATGGCCAAATGTCTATGCAGTATTTATTACCAAAAGATTCAGTACTTTCAAAAAATATGACCTAAGTAATTTTCATATCTAGAGTAGGAAGGTTTCTTGTATATATGGATATGATAGCACCAAAGCACAAAGAGAGCTACTGATTGTACTGATTCAATGCTTAAAAACAGCAATTGAATCCAACTGCTTTTTACTGGGTAATGAAGAGAATACTGTCTAGCAGAAACTATTCAGGATGTCTGCCCAACCCAAATCTTCTTTGAGAAGACTCTCCACTATCACTTGGCAGCCATTTTTGTACTTGGCTCCCTGCCCACAGCTGATTGGATCAATACTGGAAACCCTCACATAGCATAGTAAATCCACTGGCTGAGCTGTTACAATCAATACTCCCAATAACTAGGTCAAAAGATACTAGCCATTTGGTCAGTGACATTCACGCTGAAAGGACATATGACCTAGGAGTGAGTGCCATATGCACTCTAATGTATCAAGAGATAAAGGGGGGAAGGAATGCTATATTTCTACCCTTTAGCTTGTTTTAAATAAATAAATAAAACCACCATCACCAATAAATTCTCTGTAACTCAATCAAACTTGAGTTAATCATTATTTCTAACAAATCCTTCCCTAAGACCTACTGACTCTCAACTCATTCCATGATTCTTTCCTTAAACTCTCTATTACTTGGATCCAGTGACTCCTATCAACATTTGAAAAGCAGATGAGGGTATAAAACCATCATCAAGTCCCATAAATATAACTTTGACCAATTACATTTAATAAGACATAATTTTTTTTCTGAAAAAAGATCAGTGTCCTTCCTAGTCCACTTTGAGGAATAAAGTGTCCAGAGAGTGACTCTGTGCAGATCCTAGATGTTTCCTTTCTCCATTTTCTCTGCAGAAAGTAAGCTATGGTTCTACTCCTTTTGGAACCACCCCATATGATCTTCTTGAAAGCTTTCACTCTTAGCTTTAAGTCTCACCTTTAGTATATGGAGTTTCTGGAAAATTAGTCTGTGGAACCAAGGTGGCAACCCCTGTTAGGTCATTGTCCTGTAATGCTGCTCTCTTAGCTGCCTGATCAGCAGCTTGGTTCCCTCGTGCCACTTCTGTGCTCCCTTTTTAGTGTTCTTTACAGTGGGAGACTGAAACCTCAGTGGGCAGATGGACTGACTCCAAGAGTATAAAGATTTGATCACCATATCTGATTGGGGACCCTCAAGTGGTCAAGTGGCCTCTTTCTTTCCAAATAGCAGCATGTGCATGTAGCACCAGAAAGGCATGCTTGGAGTCAGTGTAAGTGGCTACTCTTTTTCCTTTTCTCAGCTTTAAAGCTCGAGTCAGGGCTATGAGCTCAGCTAATTGGGCTGAAGTACCTGGTAGCAAATGTTTAGCCTCTATGGTCTCAAAATGGGAGACTACTGCATATCCAGCTCTTCTTTTTCCATCCAAGACAAAGCTGCTTTCATCAGTGTACAAGATTTCCTCAGGATTGGCCAGAGGATCTTCCAACAGTCCCTCTCGGGGTTTTGTCCAGTGGTCCAAGGTTTCTAGGCAAGAGTGAAAGGAGAGAAAGAGCCCTTGGGGGTAGGCAGGAGGGTGGCTGGGTTAAGAACCTCACAAGGGGCTATAGTGAGGCCTGGATTTTCCATCAGCACTACTTGATATTTGAGAATTCTTTGATCAGATATCCATTAATGGCCTCTTCCATTTAGGAGTTGTTTCACTTGGTAGTGGTAAAACTAGTTAGTTTGCCCCCAAGAAAGAGTTTTAAAGCATCTATCAGGACTGCAATAGCTGAAAGATTTCAAAGGCAGGAAAGATCTCTTCCCAATAAGGGAGTAGGAGCCTTGGGGACCACCAGAAACTGGTGGGAAAATATTCATCAGCAACGAAGAAGTACTCAGGTGAATCTTTGGTTATCATTTTTCCTGTAGCATCCAAAATGGTACAGGTTTGGGAGGAGAAGGCTCTGCAGTAGGTGGCCAGGACAGAGTAGGTAGCCCCTGTGTCAACCAAGAAATTCTCAGACCTACCTGCCACATCCAGTTGCCACCCTTGGCTCCAGCCCCATGATGGTTACCTGTGACAGGAGGGCTGGCTGGAGTGTGCCACTTCAGTCCTGTTTAACCATCATGAGGGAAGGCTTGGCGCTTGACCTTGAGGGCAGAGTGCTGCCCAGTGTCTTAACTAATGGATGTTTGCTCTCAGATGGACCAGTGTTACAGCTCAGTTTTATTTTGAAAATAAAGGAAAATACATTCTCGTGGTGTGAGGGCATGCTGACCCAAAAGACACTAAGAGAAGAGAGAGAGAGAGCCCTGGCCCTTTGGCTCCTCTTTTTATATGGTTTTTCTCCTTCCTCTGAGCCTGCCGTATGGAATGGGCTAGCCAGGAGTGCTATTTGTTCTACCTGAGGTCCTCACTCAGGTCCTCAGACCTTCCTTTGTTCTATTTTCAAGGGCTTTCCCCTTCCTTTTGTTTTAGCCATCGCCATTCTGGACTCCTTTTTCCTATTCTAACTACCTAACAGCATCAATCATGAAAAAGAGATGGAAACTAGAATGGATTCATAAGAGTTTTTGTTATTTCTAATTATTTCCTAAGCCTAGGAAAGCGCAGACTACTTTGAAAATGCCTTTTGCTTCATAAATATTAACAAGTTAGCGTAAAAAATGGTTTAACTTGTATCAGTTTTGAAAAACTATAGGATATTACTTCTGACTTCATAATCAATTCCCTAATTTAAATCCTTTTCAGTGTGTGTCTCTTCAGTTATATGGGGACATATGGGTATATGACATCAACCAGAAAAGCAGAACCAATATGAATGATATAGAAAAGGGATTACAATGGATGTTTGCTCTTACACCGCAATGGAAGCGAGTCCTTGTAAAACTGTTGCTTCTACATCCAGTGCTGACCCTGAAGTAGGCAGGACAAGAAGTAAGGAAGGAAAGGTGGACCTGCATTAGGAAAGACAAGGTGAAACCAAAGTCAGTTTCCCAGAGCCTCCAAGTTTGGTGACGTGAGTGACCAGCACAAGAAGCTCGTCCTCTTCATCACAGAGCTCAACATGCACCTGGCCAGGGAGCCAAAGCAGCTGAGATCTGGCAATAGCTAAAGAAGCTGCAGGCCTACCACAGTTCCCGGCCAACAAAGTACATCAGCAAAGGAACAGCAATATTCGAGAGCTGCCAGCAGAGCATGGTACCCTGAGGTGACCTTCCAAGCATAAAATAATATGCCTTTAATCTCACTTCCACCTACCAGATCTCATACACAATGTCTTGTGCATCCCATATTAACCTGGAAGTTGATAGGCATGGAACTCTGGGAAATTCATTTCTAGCTTAACTAAATTGGCAGAATACAAACCCACCACAACTCTGATTACAGGCTAACATTCTCTTATCAATAAATAGAAACAAACAAAGCTCAAATCTTAACTGCTTCACTTATCTGACAAGTTATTCTTTTGCTGAAACAAGAAATATTACAACCAAGTTTCAAGTTTCCAATTTTTTATCAAAGAATGTTAACCTATGTTGATAATAATAGTTAATTAATGGCAATAATTAGTATTGCCAAGTCAATTAATTTGATTTAATTAGGTGCTCTGTAACCCATGACCTGGCACTTGATCCAAACTTTTCTATTTATCGGTGTCAGAATCCCTTGATCATAAGGTTGAATCCATACTTATTTCTCATTTCCTTGTTCTTCCCAGATATTTCCTGAGTAATTGCCAACAATGCACAACATAGTGCAGCCTTATGGTACTTCTCATGACTCTTCAAATCGTTCATACTGTAAGGAGAGGGAAGAGAGGATGTCTGATGACAAAGAGCTTGGACTTACTTCTAAAATACATATTTAAATGGAAACTATGTTACCAGAGTTGCTGTATTTGAAGGTGTAAACATAACGCTGAACTTTTTTACACTAGTTTTACACTTTGGCTATTTGCAAAGTTTTTTATGTAAGATAAATCATATTGTTTCCTGCTATTACTACAGCTCTGTTTGTCAAACACAGATTCTTAACATTTGAGAAGCCATGAGCCCCCAGCAGAACATATGAAAGCTATCCACTCTCTCCTGATAAAAATACAAATAAATATACATTGTATACAATTTTAGCAGAGCTGGAGAGGACCCTCTGGAGCCCATCTACAGATCCTCTGAAATACTCACAGATCCTAAAGTAGGAAATTCTATTCTTACTTAATGATGATAGTTATGAAAAGGAATGCTTGAAATTTCTAGGATATTAATTCAAATAAATCATATTACATGGAAATACCCTTTCAGGGGGATGCTTATATTACATTTTAAAAAGACCTATGAGCACATGCTGCTGCTGCTGCTGCTAAGTCGCTTCAGTCGAGTCTGACTCTGTGCAACCCCATAGACAGCAGCCCACCAGGCTCCTCCGTCCCTGAGATTCTCCAGGCAAGAACACTGGAGTGGGTTGCCATTTCCTGCTAGGCAACGATAATAATTCTGAAATTTGTTTTGGAGTTTAAAGTCTGACCACCTCCAACAGAACTGTGTCTTATATTTTCATTACCATTTGACCACCTGGTGTTCTAACAAATGAATGCTTGAAATTTCTAGGATATTAATTCAAATAAATCATATTACATGGAAATACCCTTTCAGGGGGATGCTTATATTACATTTTAAAAAGACCTATGAGCACATGCTGCTGCTGCTGCTGCTAAGTCGCTTCAGTCGAGTCTGACTCTGTGCAACCCCATAGACAGCAGCCCACCAGGCTCCTCCGTCCCTGAGATTCTCCAGGCAAGAACACTGGAGTGGGTTGCCATTTCCTGCTAGGCAACGATAATAATTCTGAAATTTGTTTTGGAGTTTAAAGTCTGACCACCTCCAACAGAACTGTGTCTTATATTTTCATTACCATTTGACCACCTGGTGTTCTAACAAAGTGCTTTGCACTTAATAGATGCCCAAGTCATGTATTTTACTATTAATACATTTTAAATTACCAAATAGTACATGGATATTTTATTCTCCTTTATGAAAATGTTCTTAAATTTTCTAATCATAATTTTCTATTTGATGCATAAGCCTCAAAATTGTTTTCACTCCCATGTGGTGCTGATCTAATATCCATGTTTGGACACTGCAGACAATCACCAAACAAAGAAGAGATTTCTGTTTTCGTAACTCAGCCTGGCTGCATTTGGAAAGTAGGTTCCCACAATTTTTAAAATGTCCAGTTTTACATGGAGAAATTTTTTCAGCCTACACACATCTGTAGCGATTGTCCAACCATCTAAATCACAAAGTAAGGTTCTAAGTTTTTAACTTACTCTGGCAAGAAATTGAGCGCAACATCTGTTTTGCACATGCTTCACCATTTTATCCCTTTTGGTCATTATCGCAGTTTTTCTACCCAAAGCTTCCAATTGCAAGTGTTTTGAAATTTTGATCCCGTGTTCTTCAAGATAAGGAATCTTTAAAAATCACTTTACTGTGCTTAAGACTCAATAAGAATGTTACAGTATCAAGGTGGGGAAACCCATGGATTAGAAAGAAGAGTTTATATGGCTCTTTGTCTAAAACTGCTTCTCTTTAGTAAGCTAGGGAGATAAGATATAAATTATTACTAAAGTACTAATATACCCTCCTGAGAGCTGTGGTCCTGCCACAGGGCATTTGTACAGATCAGGCGATATGGGCACCCTGACTTCCTGCATGGACACAGTTGCAGGGGTCAGTCAGAGCTCTGTCTCCTTGAACTCCATCCAGAAGAGCAGAAAGGGGGAGAATGGGCTGAGGAATTGGTACTGAGAGGCTGCAACCAGAAAGTGAAGATCTTAGAATACGATGTATGGTAGGGACAGAGGATAGTACAGGCTACATAATTCACTAAATCTCTGTTTTCCCCTCCCTTCTGCTCTCACATTTCTAGCTGGTAAACAGCTTTTTACAGTTCTTTGTCTCAAAGATTCTTGAAGCCATTTCTTTCACTCCCAGAAAAGATTTTGGTGAATGACTGGGAGAGGAGGAAAGAGGTTGGCTCTGAGAAAACCTAAGTGGGAAGAGAGACTCCTGGATGGAGAGAAGTATTTGGGTCCCTCAGGAGTGAGGGGGGTCAGGGGAAGGGGGGCTTGCTCTTCTACTAGCTTGTATTATTGAGATTTTTATAAGTATTGCTTTTGTTTTTTAATTTAAAAAATACATGTTAACAAAACAAAGACGATAACCCTTTTAGTTCTGTTTTTCAAAATAAGGATGATTAGAAGAGGGCCAGTTGGAGCCACATAATTTAGATGCCTCAAGCTGTCTTTCTTCTAATTACTGCAAGATTTCATCTCAACACCATTACATGGTAACTTTAAATAAACCCACACATGCTAAAGCATTCCTTGAAGTGCAATCTTCTATGTAAAATAATGCTAGATGACACAATACAAGATGCCAACATGTGTTAAAATACAAGGTGAAAATTAATAAGAGAGAATTCTCAGAGTATCTTTTTAACATATTCAATATAGTGCAAATTTATCAAACTTCTACTTTCTCTCTACATATATAACTGGAAAGCATATGTCACCTTAAACAATTTTTAAATTGTCAATTCATTGAGAAATTCCTGTAATTAAAAATATTAACTATATATTAATATAAATAGTGGGTGAGGAAATCACTCATAAAGAAAAAAACATCCTGAAATCCATTATAAAACAATGTTGTAATTTGGTTGAACTATTCTTTGCTAAGCTACTTTCAGAATTAACATTTAAGAGGGGTAAACTGTTAAGATAATACTCCTTTTGAAAAACAGTAAGTAACTATCAGTTCAGTTCAGTTCAGTCCAGTCGCTGAGTCGTGTCCGACTCTTTGCGACCCATGAATCGCAGCACGCCAGGCCTCCCTGTCTATCACCAACTCCAAACTCCCGGAGTTCACTCAGACTCACTTCCATTGAGTCCGTGATGCCATCAGCCATTTCATCCTCAGTCATCCACTTCTCCTCCTGCCCTCAATCCCTCCCAGCATCAGGGTCTTTTCCAATGAGTCAACTCTTCGCATGAGGTGGCCAGAGTACTGGAGCTTCAGTTTCAGCATCATTCCTTCCAAAGAAATCCCAGGGTTGATCTCCTTCAGAATGGACTGGTTGGATCTCCTTGCAGTCCAAGGGACTCTCAAGAGTCTTCTCCAACACCACAGTTCAAAAGCATCAACTCTTCTGTGCTCAGCCTTCTTCACAGTCCAACTCTCACATCCATACATGACCACAGGAAAAACCATAGCCTTGACTAGATGGACCTTAGTTGGCAAAGTAATGTCTGCTTTTGAATATACTATCTAGGTTGGTCATAACTTTTCTTCCAAGGAGTAAGCGTCTTTTAATTTAATGGCTGCAGTCACCATCGGCAGTGATTTTGGAGCCCAAAAAACTAAAGTCTGACACTGTTTCTACTGTTTCCCCATCTATTTCCCACGAAGTGATGGGACTGGATGCCATGATCTTTGTTTTCTGAATGTTGAGCTTTAAGCCAACTTTTTCACTCTCCTCTTTCACTTTCAACAAGAGGCTTGTTAGCTCCTCTTCACTTTCTGCCATAAGGGTGGTGTCATCTGCATATCTGAGGTTATTGATATTTCTCTCAGCAATCTTGATTCCAGCTTGTGTTTCTTCCAGTCCAGCATTTCTCATGATGTACTCTGCATATAAGTTAAATAAGCAGGGTGACAATATACAGCCTTGACGTACTCCTTTTCCTATTTGGAACCAGTCTGTTGTTCCATGTCCAGTTCTAACTGTTGCTTCCTGACCTGCATACAGATTTCTCAAGAGGCAGGTCAGGTGGTCTGGTATTCCCATCTCTTTCAGAATTTTCCACAGTTTATTGTGATCCACACAGTCAAAGGCTTTGGCATAGTCAATAAAGCAGAAATAGATGTTTTTCTGGAACTCTCTTGCTTTTTCCATGATCCAGCGGATGTTGGCAATTTGATCTCTGGTTCCTCTGCCTTTTCTAAAACCAGCTTGAACATCAGGGAGTTCACGGTTCACATATTGCTGAAGTCTGGCTTGGAGAATTTTGAGCATTACTTTACTAGCATGTGAGATGAGTGCAATTGTGCGGTAGTTTGAGCATTCTTTGGCATTGCCTTTCTTTGGAATTGGAATGAAAACTGACCTTTTCCAGTCCTGTGGCCACTGCTGAGTTTTCCAGATTTGCTGGCATATTGAGTGCAGCACTTTCACAGCATCATCTTTCAGGATTTGAAACAGCTCAACGGGAATTCCATCACCTCCACTAGCTTTGTTCGTAGTGATGCTTTCTAAGGCCCACTTGACTTCACATTCCAAGATGTCTGGCTCTAGATTAGTCAACACATCATCATGATTATCTGGGTCATGAAGATCTTTTTTGTATAGTTCTTCTGTGTATTCTTGCCACCTCTTCTTAATATCTTCTGCTTCTGTTAGGTCCAGACCATTTCTGTCCTTTATCGAGCCCATCTTTGCATGAATTGTTCCCTTGGTATCTCTAATTTTCTTGAAGAGATCTCTAGTCTTTCCCATTCTGTTCTTTTCCTCTATTTCTTTGCATTGATCGCTGAAGAAGGCTTTCTTATCTCTTCTTGTTATTCTTTGGAACTCTGCATTCAGATGCTTATATCTTTCCTTTTCTCCTTTGCTTTTTGCCTCTCTTCTTTTCACAGCTATTTGTAAGGCCTCCCCAGACAGCCATTTTGCTTTTTTGCATTTCTTTGCCATGGGGATGGTCTTGATCCCTGTCTCCTGTACAATGTCACGAACCTCATTCCATAGTTCATCAGGCACTCTATCTATCAGATCTAGACCCTTAAATCTATTTCTCACTTCCACTAACTATAGGAAACATAAAGCTTTCTAAATCTGCCTAATTATATCTTCACTTAGATGCATTTTTAATGAAGAACTCAAAGTAATGGCTAACTTTGGAACAGTGGTGTACATAAACCAATTTATTTTTGTTTATAAAACACACAACTGTCCCTCTGAGAGCCTTCAGGAGGTGAACTTACACGACTCGCCAATGCAGAATTTCCCAGCCTTTATGGCTTACACACATCTTCACCATTTGTTCTTTTCATTTAGTAGCAAAAGGCTAAATTTGGAAAGGCTCTGTCTTTCCAAAGACTTCTTTCATATTCAGCAAATTTCTTAAACTCTGAGTGTCAGCATGGGTGTAAAAAAATTCCATGACAGCCAAGAATCGTATCTTTTTGAGTAGCTCAAAAAAGCAAACCTTCAGAGAAATGGCAGATATTTTTCTTTGCAGCTTATGCCTACAATCCTTTCATCAATATCAGAAGGTTTATTTTGAATTAATAGAGAATTATGTCCTGGGAAGTTACCAAGATACATGAGAGTATGCCTATGAAGAATGAAACAGATTTTCTCTACCACAAATGGGAATGTTGACATTCTACCCACTATAACTTGCATAGAAATTAATAATATTTCCACCAGTTAATTTGGCGTGGTCAACAAGGACACAGAACAAAGGACAGACAGTATCTGGGGGACAGGAGGATTGTATACTTGCAAGCCCTTACTGTTCCCACAGTCAGCTTACTCACTCTGAGCCTCAGTAGTATAATTATATTAATTACCATAAATTTGACATGAAGATTGAATACTATTATGCCCAGAAAGCCAGAGTCCAGTATCACGCACATAAGTCCTTGATAACACTGACATTATTGTGATCACTGCTAAGAGGCTGATAAGCATTGGGGCATATTTCTGTCTGAGGTGTAGCCCACATGTTTTCAGAGCTTTTCCATAGACTAAGACAAAGTTAACTTCCCTGGAACTTTGCTTATTACTGAACCATCGCTTGGCCTTTTCCCTATCCCAGTCCCCAGTTTCTTGGGGGCATTGCTTAGTAAACCATTTTTCCACAAAACATCATCTGAGGGTCTGCTTCTAGGGAACCCTAATCTAAAGTAGTAATGAAAAAGGAGAGAGAGGAAGAGAGGAGATATTGAAGTGATGCTTAATTTTATGTGTCAACTTAACCAGGTCAAGAGTGCCTGGTATTTGGTTAAATTACTTCTGCATGTGTCTGTAAGGGTGTTTCTGGATGAGGTTAATATTGGAATCAGTAGACTGAGTAAAGCAGATTGCCCTCCCCTGTGTAGGTGGGCCTCATCCAATCTGTTAAGGTATGAACAGAACACTGAGCAACGGAGAATGCATTTCTACCTGCGGGTTTCCAAGCTAGGATATCAGTCTCTTCCTGACTTTAGACTTGGACTGGAACTTACACCCCGGGCCTGCCTAATGCTTGGACGTTTAGGCTGCAGATTCTGACTCTGCACAAACGTCTCAGTCTCCATAAATGTATTAGCCTATTCTTCACAATAAATCCTATTTATATGTATGCATACACACATATCTCAATATTGATCTCTCTCAAAACATATATATATACATATGTTTGTATGAGCTTCCCAGGTAGCTCAGTGGTAAAGAGTCTACCTGCAGATATAGGAGTCGCAGGTTCAATCCCTGAGATGGGAATATCCCTGGAGGAGGCAATGGCAACCCATTTCAATATTCCTGTCTGGAAAATCCCATGGACAGAGGAACCCAGTGGGCTACAGTCCTTGGTGTCGGGTCACAAAGAGTCTGGCACAACTGAGCATGCACAGTTGCATATATGCGGGGCTGGGGGTGGGCTTCCCAGGTGGCGCTAGTGGTAAAGAACCTGCCTGCCAATGCAGGACACATAAGAGATGTGGGTTTGACCCCTGGGTTGAGAAGATCCCCTGGAGGAGGGCACAGCAACCTGCTCCAGTATTCTTCCTAGAGAATCCCATGCACAGAGGAGCTTGGCGGGCTATGGCCCATAGTGTCACAAAGAGTGGACATGACTGAAGAGACTTAGCATACACATATACAAAGAGGATACACACACACACAAACACACACACACACACACACACACATATATATATATATATATATATATAACTTCTATTGGTCTGCTTCTCTAGAGAACCCTGACCAGTTCAGAAGAGGATTCCTAAGTATTTACCTAAGTATAGGTAAAAGAGTTTCTAATATTATTTACTTCCCTACTGTATAGCACAGGGAACTCAGCTCAATATTCCATAACAACCTAACTGGGAAAAGAATTTGAAAAAGCATAGATATATAACTTGATCAATTTGTTGTACACCTGTACATTAATAATACAGCATTGTTAATCAATTGTACTCCAATATAAGATAAAAAGTTAAAAGAAATTTTAAAAAAGAGTAAGAATGGGAAATAGGAGGCAATAAGATTGAATACAGAGCATATTTCTGCGGTAGTTGATGAAGCCAGGACCAACTTTCCTCTCTCTTTTCCAGAGGAATATGTGGGGGAGGGGCACAAAAATATGGAATAGAAGATACATTCCTTCCCCACTTAAATGCAGTGTGTATAGCTACCGACTATTTTGCAACATTTCTTTGTACTAGTCTAGAATCCTACTCTTGGGAGTTGTTTAAAGTCAAGGTCCACGTGGTCAGGGACCACCTGTGAACATCCCATGCTCACTGAATATGTAATGCATAAAATTAGTGGCTGAGTAAATCAACAGAATGAACTTCAAATCATCTCACCAATGTCATATTTTGACCATGATATTTAACATACATGTTTCTTTAACTGTACAGCATGAGGAGAACAGGATGGGAATCAGGAGCCCTGAATCTTAACCATTGTGTTGTCACGACATATTAATATATATATATTTGAGTTGGGACAAGTTACCATCTTTCTTTCTGAGCTTCAATATCTTCACCAACATATTAAAACATCCGAGTTTCTAACACAAGTTAGCTTTAACATTGCAGTTTGCTACTAGAAAAAAATCAGGTTGAGAAGAATAGAAAAGACAAATTTTCTGTCTGAACATTATAAGCTTCAGAGCGATGTTAGGGACCAATCCAGAGACCAGAGGCATGTACATTTTAAAGTCCTCTTCAATATTACAAAATTATAAATTCAAAGCTAGGTACAAATACTAGGTACCATATTATTTTAAATGAGAAAAAAGTCACCACAAATTACAAAGTTAAAAAGTTAACAAATAGTACACATGTCAAAAATCTGAAAATAATATATTTTTATTAATGACCTGACGCAACTCTACATTCCTGAAGTTTTTGGCTGTATGCACTGTCCCACCATATGATAACAATTTTGCAATGTCTAGAGAGAATAAAAGATAATTTAGTCTTGCTTTTGCATGATGGAAAAATCATTTTTATTGACATTCTAGAAAAATGTTCATTGATTTTTGACATCAAAGTTTTAAAATTTCATTATGATATGCTAAGGAGGTCTTTGACATTTTGAAGCTTCTGCTACTCTCCCGTGTTTTACTTTTTTTGGCTTCTACTGACATACTTCATTCCAGTTATATTTGAACCTTGATCTGATTAACAATTATGAAAAATATACAAAATTATGCTGAAATTAAATCATACATGATAAGTTAAACCAAAATGAATTTTTAAATTAATGATCCACCATGCTGAGGGGTATAATCGAGTTTCTCCTCTATCATATACACCCATTTCCTCATAGGTTCGTGTCAATTTCTTCTCTTATAAGCTAAGTAGATTTTAGAGGGTGCTTTTCCTTTTCATTATGAAAACTTTCAAATACGCAATAAGAGTACAATAATCACCCATGTTCCCATTAGCTGGATCAACAACTGTTAACCTTTTACCAAATGCACTCCATTTGTGTATTATGTTTGTCATTTCATCATTTTGGTCACAATTTTGCACCATTCTGAATCTGAACCTGCCAGATTTCTATAGGTAAAGATGAGTGAGATTCTCTAAGATGGAGATGACATGGTTAGATGCATAAAACATGCAATTTCTCACCCAAAAGTATTCATGGTGTAACACAGCAACAGGTTGTCTGATAAATTCTGCTTCGTGTAATTCCCATATATGGTGCATATCCTATGTATTTAAGTGCAATTCTTAACAAGAGATGATTTGTGTTTTGATGAGTTGTGCATGAGATTCAAATTCTCAGCTTCCTAACTAACTCATACTCTGGATGCCTTTTCCCAGATTAAAGGGAATCTCGGATCTCTGGGAATCTGTGACTCCAATCATTTTGCCCCAAATTTTCCCTCCTTTCCTCCTATACTTACTCTAGTCCATATTACTTTAAGATTTCTACCCGTGGACAGTAACAGTACTCCTAGAAGTCATTTGTACCTCTGGAGAACTGGCAACATCTTCACTTTGCACAGCAGTGACTGCAAGCAAGATTAATTATCCAACTTTTAAAATGGAATCTCTAAACTGTTTACAGCCATTCCAATCTTGATATGAGAGAGAGAGAGCGAATGTGTGTGTGCATGTGTTTATGTTTGGAGGAAGAAGAAGAGATTTTAAGGGACTAGAAGACAGATTGAAACTAAATAATGGTCTTAAGGAATTACGGCTAATATAATTTTCTTTAGCAAATTTAATACAATTGGTATTAACAGGAGCCTGTATAAATGAGAAAGTCCAAAGTTGGAGCTGCGTGTACTTCACGGTATATCTGTCTCTGTTTCTGTTTGTTCTCTCATATACTTCTGATGAAAACCAAGTCCAAGGCTCCCAGAGCTTAGAACTCTGGGACTCACAGAATCATTCTATGACTGGTTTATGATGATGGAGAAATATGTTGTTAATTTCTGAATATACAAACTGAAGCATTTAAGCATGAAATATCCTTACATCTACAATTCACTTTTAAATGACTTAGCAAAAGTATATAGAGAGATACAATGGTTCCTTGATGACTCAGACAGTAAAGAACACGTCTGCTAATGCAGGAGACATAAGAGACACAGGTTTGATCCCGGGTCAGGAAGATCCCCTGGAGAAGGAAATGGCAACCCATTCCAGTATTCTTGCCTGGAGAATTCTAAGGATAGGGGAGCCTGGCAGGCTATAGCCCACAGAGTCACAGAGTCAGACATGACTGAGTGACTAACACATGTGGCAAAATGTTAGCAGCTAATGAACCCAGGTGGTGTGTATATGGACGTCTACTGCACCAATTTTTCCATTTTTGTGTTTAAATTTGTTCATGATCAAAGTCTAAAAATAAGGAGCCGTGTGAAACTCATTTACTCAGCAGAAGAGAAAACTGAGGCCCAATAAGAGTACAATAATCATCCATGTACCCATTACCTGGATCTGACAATTGTTAACATTTGAACAGGTGTTAAATGTGAGCCAAAGGACTTTCCCAAAATCACAACACAAGCTGTTCCTCATTCTCTGTAACTGCTTCTCCTGATGAGAGGAGTCAGGATTCTCACTTAGGAGATTTTCCTATGGTAAAGGTCAGCTTTGCATTTGACTTCTCATTCTGCAGTAACACCTTTCAACACAACAGAAAGGCACAGGGACCGTGATAACACAGTGCTACACCATGATGTTCCCACTGCCCATTGTGAGGAAGGCCTCGGCAGTAGAGGTGGCCAGGCCATGACTGCTGCCCACTGACAAGCCAGGGAGCTGATGCAGAGCACTTTACTCAGTCTGCTTAGTTTATCTCCCAGAGGGGATTTCTTGGTTTCATGCTAATTCTGGTGTCTCCTTTGTGAGGTTTTCACCGGGGCTTCCCCGGTGGTTCAGTGGTAAAGAATCCGCCTGCAATGCTAGAGTCTTGAGTTCGATCCCTGGGCTGGGAAAATCCCCTGGTGAGGGAAGTGGCAATCCACTCCAGTATTCTTCCCTGGAGAATCCCATGGACAGAAGAATCTGGCAGGATACAGTCCACAGGGGTGCAAAGAGTTGGACATGACTTAGCAACTAAACAGCAACAAAGTGGTTTTATTTAACAGGTACATGCGATATTATTCTCCCAGAGAAAGAGATCACTACGGGAAATAAGAGGCAGCTTTCTCCTTTAGGAGGAATTTTTGCAACCATAAGAAAATGGACAAAGGAAAAAAGAAAGGAAAGACAGGCCTATCTAACCTCAGCTGCAATCTCTACAGTATTCTGTGATTCCGTTTTTAAGAAACCTTCTTCACTGCTGGTCAGTTCACAAATATATGAGGATGTTTTCTGTGTCAATATCTATCTGTCACAAGGTGGGTAGTGACTGATGAAAGGACGCCAAGAGCAAAAGCTACAGTCTAAGAACATAAGAATTCATCTCTGAACAAGCAGCTCCTTGGAGCTGGGGACAGAGCAGGCGATTTCTAGTGCAATAACAAGCTTCAGCACCCCAGAGGACGCACAATACCACCTGACTGCAGTAAGAAGCTCTCAGATGCTTAGAAAGGCTCAGCTTCTATATAAACTGTCCTCAGGACTGCTCTGGAGAAGCTCATTCTATGTCTGCTTGCTCATTAGGTCAAACAATCAGCCTTCTAGACAAGCCAGAAAACAAACCTTTAAACCTTTAATGAGGGACTGAGTAAAGAAGAAGCTGTAGATTCCATACCATCCCTAGAGAAAAGGGACTCTATTCATCCTCATTTTAAAATAATTCGCATGTGTTTTACAAGTATGATGCTAATATTTCTTCTGTTGTTATAGTTTAATTGTAAATTTTCCTATATTAAATTATGGTTATGTTTCCTAATCTCCAGTATGGTAAGTACTTTGTATGATAATATTTTTAGAGAATTGACAGTTATCAAGACACTATGGTTCCCTGAATAAAAGGAACATATTTGAATCTGAGGAGTTCTGAAAAAACACAATCAACGTTTCCCCCCTGGAGTTATTATTAGCAATTAGATTTACAGAAAGCCATAGGTAGTTTGTGTTTAATTGCTGTTTACAACAAATCACCTTCTCAAGGAGATTATATTATGGTGACATTGTTATTATTTTAAAAAGAAGATAGAATCCTCTTCGCCTTTTGATTATACAGTGATGTATTTTTCCTCCATATTAAAAAGCAAAAATAATTGACTCCGGATATATGTAATACGAGCAGAAGCTTTTCTTTCAGGGCATTCCCCTCATATATCATTAATATCCTAAGCTTGAAAGCATGCAAATTTTCAGGAAGGCCATTCTCTTTTCTCTCCAATACCTAAAGCATGCTTTTCCATGACCCCCAAAGATAATTCTTCCACAAGGTCTGTCAAAATGATTAACCTCTAGCTAGACTGTCATGGAGAAAAAAATACAGAAGACATACATTACCAGTAATAGGACTAAGCAAAGGAGCATCTCTGTAGATTCTAGGTTATTAAAAGGATTATGTAGATGATGAAAATTTTAAGTCAATAAAATTGAGAATCTAAATGAACTGGATAAATCCCTTTATAGACACAATTAAAAATCACTGAAGAAATGCTAACCTGAATAGCTATATATACACATTTTTTTTGATGAAATGAACATATACTTTAAAAATCTCACAACAAAGAAACCTTTACGGTTAGACAAGCCCACTGTTGAATGCCAACAAAAATTTTAAAAAGAGACTATACCAATTCTAAGCAAATTCTTTCAGAAAATTTAAACTTATTTTATGAGGTTAACATCCCCATGACATTCAAACTAAAAAAGATACTACAATACAAGTACAGATATTTTATAAATAAGACACAAAAACTTTAAAAATAATACTAAATCTAATGCAACAATATGTAAAAGAGAGAATATATCTTGACCAAGTGAAGCATTATCAAAAAATGCAAGATTGGTTCAAGAATCAATTAACAAAATTCACTATATCTACAGACTAAAGATGAAAATCATATAATCATCTCAAGCGACATAGAAAAAGTCATTCACAAAATTCAACGTCTGTTCATGATATAAACTCTTCACAAAATATGAATGAAAGGAAGCATCATCAATGTGATAAAGAATATCTAGAAAAAGTATAATCAACATTATACCCAGTGAGAGAACAAGAGTTTTCCCCCTAAGATACAGAACAAATAGATTAAGGGATTAGAGCTGATAGAGTGACTGAAGAACTATGCATGAAGGTTTATAACCTGTTATAGGAAGCAGTGATCAAAACCATGCCCGAGAAAAAGAAATGCAAAAAGGCAAAATGGTTGTCTGAGGAGGCCTTACAAATAGCTGATAAAAGAAGAGAAGAGAAAGGCCAAAAAGAAAAAGAAAGATATACCATCTAAATGCAGAATTCCAAAGAACAGCAAGGAGAGAAAAGAAAGCCTTCCTAATTGATCAGTGCACAGAAATAGTGTAAAATAACAGAATGGGAAAAACTAGAGATCTCTTCAAGAAAATTAGAGATACCAAGGGAACATTTCATGCAAAAATAGGCACAATAAAGGACAGAAATGCTATGGACCTAACAGAAGCAGACGATGTTAAGAAGAAGTGGTAAGAATACACAGAAGAACTATACAAAAAAGATAACCATGATGGTGTGATCACTCACCTAGAGTCAGACACCCTGAAATGCCAAGTCAAGTGGGCCTTAGGAAGCATCACTGCAACAAAGCTAGTGGAGGTGATGGAATTCCAGGTGAGCTATTTCAAATACTAAAAGATGATGTTGTGAAAGTGCTGCCCTCAATATGCCAGCAAATTTGGAAAACTCAGCAGTGGCCACAGAACTGGAAAAGGTCAGTTTTCATCCCAATTCTAAAGAAAGGCCATGCCAAAAGAATGTTCAAACTACTGCACAAATGCACTCATCTCACACACTAGCAAGGTAACGCTCAAAATTTTCCAAGCTAAGTTTCAACAGTAATGAACCAAGAACTTCCAGACACTCAAGCTGGTTTTAGATAGAGGCAATAGAGATCAAATTGCGAACATTTGTTGGATCATAGAAAAAAACAAGAGAATTCTAGAAGAATATCTACTTCTGCTTCATTGACTACACTAAAATCTTTGACTGTATCGATCATGAAAAACTGTGGAAAATTCTTAAAGAGGTGAGAATACCCGACCACCTTACCTGCGTCCTGAGAAATCTGTATGCAGGCCAAGAGCAACAGTTAGAACTAGACATGGAACAACAGACTGGTTCCCAATAGGGAAAGGAGTACATCAAGGCTTTATATTGTTGCCCTGCTTATTTAATGCCTATGCAGAGTACATCATGCAAAATGTCAGGCTGGATGAAGCACAAGCTGGAATCAAGGTTGCCAGGAGAAATATCAATAACTTCAGATATGTAAATGACACCACCCTTATGGATGAAAGTGAAGAGGAACTAAAGAGCCTCTTGGTGAAGGTGAAAGAGAAGAGTGAAAAAGCTGACTTAAAACTCAACATTCAGAGAACTAAGACCATGACATCTGGTCCCATCATTTCATGGCAAATAGATGGGGAAACAATGGAAACAGTGACAGACTTTATTTTCTTGAGCTCCAAAATCACTGCAGATGTTTACTGCAGCCACAAAATTAAAAGACACTTGTTCCTTAGAAGAAAACTGTGACAGACATAGACAGCAATTAAAAACCAGAGACATTTCTTTACTGACAAAAGTCCATATAATCACAGCTATGGTTTTTCTAGTAGTCATGTATGGTTGTGAGAGCTGGACCATAAAGGCTGAATGATGAAGAATTGATGCTTTTGAATTGTGCTGTTGAAGACTCTTGAGAGTCCTGTGGACTTCAAGGAGATCAAACCAGTCAATCCTAAGGGAAATCAGTCCTGAATATTCATTGAAATGACTGATGCTGAGTCTGGAGCTCCAGTATTTTGGCCACTTGATATGAAGAGGTGACTCATTAGAAAAGTTCCTGATGCTGGCAAAGACTGAAGGCAGGAGGAGAAAGGGATGACAGAGGATGAGATAGTTGGACGGAATCACTGACTTGATGGACATGAGTTTGAGTAAGTTTCGGGAGATGGTGATAGACAGTGAAGCCTGGCGTGCTGCAGTCCATGGGGTCACAAAGAGTCAGATCTGACTGAGTAACTGAACAATAACAACACTGGTAGTCTTAGCTAGTGCAATAAAAAGGTAGAAAAGGTACCCATAATTGAAAGGAAGAAAAAAACAGTCTCTTTTCAGATCACATGATTGTCTTCATAAAGAATTCTACAGTATCTATTAAAAAGTCACTACAATGACTATGCAGATTTAGCAAAGTTGCAGGATATAGGCTAAATATCCAAAAATAAATCACAAGTTTTTATACTATGAATAATTAAAAATTTGAATAACAAGACAACTTACAATAGCTCCAAAAATACAAAATGCTTTTACACAAATCTTACAAAATATACATTAGACTTGTCCATCGAAAACTACAAAACACTGATGGAAGAAATCAAAGGAGACATAAATAAATTGAAAGAATTACCATTTTAATGGATTGTAAAACTCAAGATATTTAAGGCATCAATTCTCTCAAAGCTCATCTACAGAAATCTATAAATAGCTGTAAATTAAATAACACAGTGCAAAATAACCAATAGGTCAAAGAATACATGATAAGTACAATTAGAAAATACTTTGAGATGAATGTAAATGAACATATTGCATACAAAAACTTATGAGGTTTAACTTAAAAGGTGCTTAGAGGGAAATCCATAGCACAAACATCAAAAAAAGAAGAAAGATCTCAAGTCAAGAATGTAATATTTCATGTTAAGATACTCGAAATAGAAGGAATTTAAATCCAGATAAGAAGAAAGGGAACGATAACAATCAGAGTGGAAACTAATGAAGTAGAAAATATAAAAACAATGGAGAAACTCAATAAAACCCAAAGTTAGTGCTTTGAAAAGATCAATAAAATTGATAAAACTCTAGCCCAACTGATTAGGATAAAAAAGAGAGAAAATTCAAATTATTAAAACTGAGAATGAAAGAAAGGACATTACTACTTTTACAGAAATCAAGTTGTAAAGGGAATACTAAAGGCAACAGTATGATAAATTGAACCATTTAGATGCAATGGGAAAAATTATTTAAAGGATAACAATTACAAAAAGTGACTCAAGAAGAAATAGAATCTAAATAGATTCATAGTAAGAGATTTAATTAGGACTTTAAAACTATATACAATGAAACTACAGATCCAAACAGCTTCACCAGTGAATTCTACTAAACATTTAAAAAATTTTAACAAATTCTTCACAAACTCTCCCAAAAAATAGAGAGAACACTTTGCAACTCATTTAATGTATTCAGCATTATCTTGGTAACAAAACCAGACAAGGACATCATAAGAAATGAAAATTACAGATCAATATCAGAGAATCCATCTGCAATGTGGGAGATCTGGGTTCAGTCCCTGTGTTGGGAAGATCCCCTGGAGAAGAGAAAGGCTACCCACTCCAGTATTCTGGCCTAGAGAATTCCACAGATTGTATAGTCCATGGGGTCACAAAGAGTCAGACACAACTGAGTGACTTTCACTTCACTTCATCTCCTATCATTATAGTCAAAAAACCCCCTCAACAAAATATGGGCAACTACACACACACACACACACACACACACACATTTATATATATATAGATATAGATATATATATATAATGAAATCTATCTAAGGAATGCAAGGCTGTTTCTATATTCAAAAATCAATTAATGTAATATCAATAGAATAAAGGTAAAAAAACAAACTTGATTATCTCAAAAGAGGCAAAATTGCACTTGATAAAATTCAACACCCTTTCCATGATAAAAACACTACATACATAAGTATAGAAGTAAATTACTTCAACCTCATAAAGAGCATCTAAAAAATAAATAAAACCTACAGTTAATATCATACGTAATAGTGAAATACTGAATTCTTACCCCTAAAATCAGGAACAAGACATGCATGACTGATGTTACAACTTCTATTCAGTATTATGCTTGAGGTGCTAGCCAGGAAAACTATGCAAGAAAGAAAAATAAAAGTCATCTAAATTTAAGAGAAAGAATTAATACTATCTTCTCTTGCAGATAATATTATCTTTTAGATAGAAAATACTAATGAACACACACACAGCACATATATACATACACAGACAACTATTAGGGCTACTAAATAGGCTCAGTAGAATTGCAGAATATAAGACCCATATACAGAAATCAACTGCTTTCCATATGCTGTCAATGAACATTCTGAAAATGAAGCTAAGAAAACAATTTCATTTACATGCACATAAAAGAAAATAAGATATTTAAATATAAATTTAACAAAGGAAATGAAAATTAAAGAAGATTTAAATAAATGAAAATATATTCTATTATTGTGGATCAGAAGGCAATAATGTTAAGATGGCAATACTCCCCAAAATAATCTGTAACAATGCAATCTTTATGAAAATGCCAAATTTTGTTTTTTGCAGAATTTGACGAGTTAATTCTAAAATCCCTCTGGTCTAAAATTGAAGGGACCAGAATAGGCAAAACAATTGTGGAAAAGATCAAAATTGGAGGATGAATACTTCCCAATTTTAAAACATATTACAAAGCTAAAGTAATCAAAACTATGTAATCAAAGTACTACTAAAGTAATCAAAACCGGCATAAGGATAAAGGATCAAAACCGGCATAAAGACTCTAAATTTTATGGAATAAAATTTAGAGTCCAGAAATAAGCCTCTATATTTATGATCAACTGATTTTCAGCAAGTGTTTCAAAATAATTTAATGGAGAAAAAATAGTCTTTTCAACAAATGGTGCTGGGATAACTATATACCCCCTCAAAAAAGGAAGTCTGACCCTAACATCATACTATATACAAATATTTACTCAAAATGTATCAAAGACCTAAATGTACGAGTTAAAACAATGAAACTTGTAGATAAGCGTGTTTATGACCTCGAGTTATACAAAACTTTCAAATCAGAGAGTTGTTTCATATCAACTTTCTTAGATATGAAACAAAAAGGATAAGCAACGACAAAAAGGTAAATTGGACATCATCAAAATTTTTAAATTTTGTGTTTCACAAAACACCAAGAATAAAGTGAAAAGAAAACCCATTACCCAAAATAGGAGAAAGTTCTTCAAATCATTTATGTGACAAGGGGCTTGTATCCAGAATATATAAAGACATATTACAATTATATGATAAAAAGAAAAATGACCCAATGTAAAAAAAATGGGAAAAGATCTGAATAGACACTTCTCCAAAGAAAATTTGCAGATGGCCAATAAACACATGGAAAGGTGATCAGCCTCATTAGCCATCAAGTAAATACTAATCACACTAACACCACAACAAGATATAATTTTACAACCCCTAGACTAGCTAAAGGAGAAGGCAATGGCACCCCACTCCAGTACTCTTGCCTGGAAAATCCCATGGGCGGAGGAGCCTGCTAGGCTGCAGTCCATGGGGTCGCTAAGAGTCGGACACGACTGAGCGACTTCACTTTTACTTCTCACTTTCATGCATTGGAGAAGGAAATGGCAACCCACTCCAGTGTTCTTGCCTGGAGAATCTCAGGGACGGGGGAGCCTGGTGGGCTACCGTCTATGGGGTCGCACAGAGTCGGACACGACTGAAGTGACTTAGCAGCACACTAGCTAAAATCAATAAGCAGGAAAAAAACAAGTGTTGATGAGAATGTGGAGAAAACTGGAACCTCAAACACAGGATTGTAAAATGAGGCCACTACCTTGGAAAAAGATCTGGCAATTTCTCAAATGGGTAAGTACAGTTATCAAATGACCAAGCAATTCTACTCTTAGGTATATACCCAAGAGAAACAAAAATATATATCCACACAAAACGTGTATGTGATATTCACAGAAACTTGATTGATAACAACTGAAAAGTGGAAGCAACCCAATGTCTACCAATTGATAAATAAATAAATGAAACATGGTATGTCCTTAAAGTCAAAGCTTTGGCAATAACAAAATGAAGTACTGATGCATTCTATAACACAGATGAACGTTGAAAACTAAGCAAAGCCCAGGTGGTCCCAGTGGTAAAGAATCTGCCTGCCAATGAAGGATACACAAGAGACTAGAGCTCAATCCCTGGGCCAAAAGATCCCCTGGAAAAGGAAAAACAACCCATTCTAGTATTCTTGCCGGGAAAAAAACCCAGGGAAGGAGCCTGGGCAGGCTACAGTCCATGAGGTTGCAAAGAGTGAGACACAACTGAGCACACACGTACAACACAGTGAATCCTGGAAACATGCTAAGTGAAAGAAATCCATAACAATGGACCATCTATTATATCACTCTGTTTATAGGAAATACCTAGACTAGGAAAATTTATAGAAGGCAGATTAGTGGTTACACAGAGTTAGGGAGTGGGAGTGTTGACTAAAGGGTGTCAAATTTCTTTGCAGGGTACAAAAAGTTCTAAAATGTATTATGGTGATGGTCATCTAATTCTGAACATACTGAACTGATACTTCAAATAGGCAAATGGTATGATATGTATAATATATCTCATTAAAACTATTCTTTAAAACTGATTTGTAGATTAAGAACAATTCCAATCAACATCCCGGCATTTTTTTTTTAAGAAATCAACAAGCTGATTCCAAGTTTATATGAAAATATAAAGGAATTAGAAGAGTCAAAACTAGTTTGAAGAAAAACAAAGATAACGTCCTCATACTACTTTATTCCAGACCTACCATAAAGCTACAGAAATCAAGACAGCGTGGTACTGTGGAAAGACACTGAGGTCCATGGAACTGAATAGCGTATCCAGAAATAGACTTCCATTTACACAGTCAACTGATTCTTCACAAAGCTGCCAAACATGAACAGAGAAAAGAGAGTCTTTTCGACAAACAGTGTTGAAAAAATTGGATATTCCTTTACAATAAACAAATGTCATTCTGTGTCTCACACCACAAATAAAAGATCTGAGCAGATAATTTCACCAAAAAATACACAAGTAGCAAATGAAGGCCTAAGTTACTCAATGCCGCTACACACTAGGCAAAGGCAAATTAAAACCACAATAATATATCACAACATAACTGTGAGAATGGCTTAAAAGAAATGACAATACAAGTTGCTGGCAATGATGCAAAATAAGTGGAATTCTCATATACTGGTGGTGGAAATTCAAAATGATATAGCTATATTAACCTACCACACTATCCATTCTTAGACATTCAACAAGTGAAATAATAAATACCTACGATCGCACAAAAACCTGGATCAAATGTTTACACTGACTTTACAGTAATCAGCAAAACTAAAAAGAATCATTATAATGCACAGAAAAGAGGTTACCTCCATGTGTTGAAATACTACTCAGCAGCAAGAAGGAAGGTATAAATGCAATAAAATGGAGAACATTAAATGCACTATGCAAGGGAAAGTATGTGAAATATGAATTTCCACCAATTCAAGCTGGATTTAGAAAAGGCAGAGGAACTGGAGATCAAATTGCCACCATCCACTGGATCATGGAAAAAGCAAGAAAATTCAAGAACATCTACTTCTGCTTTATTGACTATGCCAAAGCCTTTGACTGCGTGGATCACAATAAACCATGGAAAATTCTGAAAGAGATGGGAATACCAGACCACCTGACCTGCCTCCTGAGAAATCTGTGCGCAGGTCAGGAAGCAACAGTTAGAACTGGACATGGAACAACAGACTGGCTCCAAACAGGAAAAGGAGTACATCAAGGTTGTATATTGCCACCCTGCTTATTTAACTTCTATGCAGAGTATATCATGAGAAACGCCAGGCTAGCTGAAGGTCAAGCTGGAATCAAGATTGCTGGAGAAATATCAATAACCTCAGATATGCAGATGACACCACCCTTATGGCAGAAAGTGAAGAACTAAAGAACCTCTTGATGAAAATGAGGCTTAAAACTCAACATTCAGAAAACTTAGATCATGGCATCCGGTCCCATCACTTCATGGGAAATAGATGGAGAAACAGTGGAAACAGTGACAGACTTTATTTTGGGGGGCTCCAAAATCACTGCAGATGGTGACTGCAGCCATGAAATTAAAAAACTCATGCTCCTTTGAAGAAAAGTTATGACCAACCTAGACAGCATATTAAAAAGCAGAGACATTACTTTGCCAACAAAAGTCCGTCTAGTCAAAGAGCTATGGCTTTTCCCGTCATCATGTATGGATGTGAGAGTTGGACTATAGAGAAAGCTGAGCCCCAAAGAATTGATGCTTTTGAACTGTCATGTTGGAGAAGGCTCTTGAGAGTCCCTTGGACAGTAAGGAAGCTAAGCTCCAAAACTTTGGCCACCTGATATAAAGAACGGACTCATTTGAAAAGACCCTGATGCTGGGAAAGATTGAAGGTGGGAGAAGAAGGGGATGACAGAGGATAAGATGGTTGGATGGCATCACCAAGTCAATACACATGAATTTTGAGCAAGCTCTGGGAGTTGGTGACGGACAGGGAGGCCTGGCGTGCTGCAGTCCATGGGGTCACAGAGTGCCACACGTGACTGAGCAACTGAACTGAAATGCACATGAAGAAACGGGATCAGAGTGATGGAACTATTCTATATTCTGATTTTAGTTATGGTTATACAACTGTATAAGCTTATCAAAACTCACTAAAAATTGTGGAATTTACTACAGTATTTGTAAATTATACCTTACACGTAAAAGAAGAAAATTAGGCTTCTAGCGGCCTTTATGCACTAGAAAAGGTTTTCAAAAATATATTTTCAGTGTCTCTATAATTCTACAACCTCTGACTTATGTTATAAAAATGTTTATGACATAACAGATCCATGTTCTAAGTTTTGGCTTTCACAGACTTCATTATATGACCACAATGCTTAAGCTAGGTGAATTTTTCAAGATGTTAGACCACATGATAGACCTAATTGTAGAGAGGCTTGGAGAGAATGGAGCAAAACAGTGACCTATTCCAATATGGTGGGACATAAGTCTGCTATTGAATAAGTAACTGGCTTTCTCCTAACTTTCCTTAGTGTCTTGTCGGTTTAAAGAGCTGCTGCTTTGCTCCTGTTCACTCCTTAATACTTTAAACATACTTATGATGATAAAATCAACAAAGAATAAATGAATACACAAAATACACATGGGTTTCCTTCAGTAGAATTACAGTTCAACTAGTGAAGGAAATGGGGTTTCCCTGATGGCTCAGTGGGTAAAGAATCTGACTGCAATGAAAAAGATACAGGAGACACTGGGATTCATCCTTGGGACAAGAAAATCGAAGATCCCCTAGAGGAAGAAGTGGCAACCTCCTCCAGTATTCTTGCCTGGAAATTTCATGGACAGAGGAGACTAGTGGGCTATAGTCCATGGGGTTGCAAAGAATCTGACATAATTGAGCACACAGCACAATGAAGGGAATAATGCTCAGTGTATACAACCCCTGTGGGTAGAAATGGTCAGAGAGAACAAATGTAAACTATATGGAGACGTCTGGTATTTTCAAAATTAAAATATTTTCATTTCCAACTTGACAGGTTTTTTTCACTTTATATTTTAAACCAAAAAATAATATGCCTTTAATAAAGAAAAATAAAATTTTATATATAACTAAACTTTATTTATCATTATCTGTTTACTATTTTCATCTGATCATCAATAGAATTTTTTAGCAATAGAATTTCAAAAATGGGGAGAGCTTAGTTTAATAACCTTTGCCCTTTATATACGAGGAGTCAGAGATTCAGAGAAAATTAAGCTGGCAAATAGTTTACCAATATTATGCAAAGATTATGGAAATAGTTTAAGAATTGCAACTAAAATTCAGGACATCAGATTCTTCAAGAGTTTCAAATTATATTTTAAAAATTAATACTAGCTATCCTTGAAGCAGAGAAGGGAATGGATAGGATGGAGAAAGTTTCCAATGTCTTTAATATCAAACTTATATGTTACTTAAGCAGGTGATTTAAGGCCATGTGTATAGAAACAATCAACAAATTCATTACAGTAATATGTAAAATAAAGGATAAGAAAATTCATAAAATATAAGATATACATTATGTTATCCAAATTACTGAAATTTTTCCTTAACAGTATTTCACGTTTCCTTTTTCAGTTTTCATACAGAGGTTTAAAATACTTAAGATTTATTATAGGACACTGTATCCAATTTTGAATTTTGCATAATCAATAGTATAGACATCTTCAAGTCAAGCACACTAATGTCCTTCTAGAAAGTGTCCTTGGACACTTAATAATAAAACAGAGTAACTGAGTTTATTTCTAAATGTTCACATAATTAAAGTTTAACAATTGGACATGAATTATTTTTAGAATTTCATTTCTGTATTCTGAGTGCACGTGGTGGGAAACTTTTAGTCATGAAGCATCTCTCTCTCTGTCTCAAAAAGGTAAATGCCGTTGACATTGCTGGATGAGTCTGTCACCGGGGGAATGGGCACCATCTGCCCCTGCTTAGTTGTGTTGAAAATGTTGGCCTGACAGCACAGGAGAAGCTAGAGAAGCCTGAGGGGCACCTCCATTCCTTTTCAACTTGGCAATACGTTATCTGAAGTGCTGCAAAACCATATGAGTTTAGGCCTGTGAATGAAGACAGTAGAATTATTGTCAGCCAGCAAAAGATTAATTATCAGAGTTTAGAAAGACAAAGAAGCTATCTGGGTTCAGAACCTTTTCCAGCTGTCACATAGCGGTAAAGGGGAGAGACAGAGGTTCTCTATTTGCTGAGGATCTAATTGAAACTGCTGAGTTAGAGACCCAGGTGAGGAAACACATGTGAGTAGGAAGAGGCTACACAGATGAGAGTATTGTGTGATTAAGACAATATTGTACTTAATTCTTAGTAAACTTGGGAGGATAGGTTTGTAATCACAATTCACCTTTCATTTTAATCGATTATAAGTCAAAACCCAGAAAAGTAACAGACAGAATATCAGGGAATTGCCAAGGGTTTATTTCCTCCAACCCACATATCTAATTTTTTTTTTTTTACCTTCTTATTCATTTGTTCAAACACATATTAATAGCATGCTGGTGGACAAACACTATGGCAGGCACATGTGTCTCCTCGTGATGCTATGCACTGCATGCTGCCCCAAAGCCCTGCTAACCCTCTGCTGATTGCGATTCCTCACTGCTTTCTTTCAGCCCCGGATTTGCTGAGGTGGGCTCACCAAGCCTGAGCACTGCGTGGACTTAAGGACCTTGCTACAAAAATGTCTGATGATGGAAGAACCATTTCTCTGCTGTTCTGCCCTCAGCACAACTTAAGCAAACATAATTAAGATATTCCAGCTACCCAGTAACCCTCAGACAGTTTCTCATTTGCAAAAGCTAAGTTTGAGAGCTAAGTTTATCCCTTGGTGTGCTGACATTTCAGGAACCATGACACTCACCTTTAGCACTGTTTTTTTTTGTTTGTTTGTTTGTTAATTTTTATTTTTACTTTATTTTACTTTACAATACTGTATTGGTTTTGCCATACATTGACATGAATCCGTCTCGGGTGTGTATGAGTTCCCAATCCTGAACCCCGCCCCCACCTTCCACCCCATATCAACTCTCTGGATCATCCCCATGCACCAGTCCCAAGTATCCTGTATCCTGTATCGAACATAGACTGGCGATTCATTTCTTACATGATAGTATACATGTTTCCATGTCATTTTATATGTAATTTTATATGTAATCTATTATCTCTACTTATATGACAAATGTGTAGCTGATCACTTTGTCATATTCTCCCTGAAACAGTCTCTTCCTCTTTCTTCTGTGCTGTTTCTATCTATTAATAGAACTAGCATCACTTCAGTTCGAAGCTTGGAATCATTTTAGTCACCCCCACCCTTTCCACTGCTGGTTACTTGGCAATTGACTCCACTTCCGGAATTTATCTCTAATTTGTTTCTTTCTCTTTGTTTTCAACACTGCAATCACAATTTAAGCCTTCCTTCTTACCATGTTAAAATATTCACTAGCTGGATTCCCTATCCCCAATATTCCCTCTATGGTCAGATTTATGATTTATTTTCCTAGAGATCAATTCTAGTCCTACTTCTATGGTGTAAAATCTTTGCTTACCCCAAACTACCTATTGAATAAAGCTCAAAGGCAAGTAGGCCATACTGATTTCTCATTCAATGGCTATATTTACTCTATCCACCTTCCTGCTCTCTACTCTGAGTTTTTTTGTGTGTGAGTTTATTTGTTTTGTGGTCTGTTTTTTTTTTTTGTTTGTTTGTTTTTTTGCCTCTGTACCCATTTATGAGGTTTCCTCTGTCTGGAATGCCCATTTATTTTCTATTTATCCTTTAGGACCTAGATAAAATTTTTCATCTACACAAAATTGTCTTGGGTCACACAGCTATGAACAATTTTTGCCACCTGAATGTTCACAGACTGAGACTGAAAGGCATCCACCTAAGAACATTATGAGTAGATGATGAAACTGTAGAGTCATTGCACAATCTATGTATCCTTGCAGTTTAGAACACCATGTTAGAAAAAATGATAAATGGCCAGTACAACTCCCAAACCTGAGAGTTTCCAAGGAAAACTCTGATAAATAAAAATTGGTGAGTCTTCTCCCCACATCTGAAAGTCTGGTTGAATCCATAATAAAAAGAAGCACAACTGAACATGTAAGCACTCACACACATGTATGAAAAGCGGGAACATATTTTGAAAGGAAAAAAAATTCTTGAAAAACCCACTGGATTTCTTTGAAAGGATAGATAAGCCTAAAAGTGAAGTGGGGCACAATGGATATGATTGTTAGACTTCTGTGGTAAAGGGGTGTCTGTTTCCTCTCACTCTATCACCCATCACCCACATGCTATAACAATCACACAGTGTTTTCACAGTTCTCTCAACAAGCCATGCCCTTTCATATTTCCAGGCTTGTTCATCCTCTTCTTGGTGCTTTGAGATATATTAAATGTTGCCTCTTTTTTGGAGCCTCCCCACACAGCAGAGAGATAAATTCATTTTTACTTTCAATTTTCTGGTATTTTGGTCCTATCTCAATTATGATACCCTTCATAACAGTGCCCAAATTACTTTTTTACAATATACTTCTACATATGAATGAGTCTCTGCATTATAGGTACTAAGCTTTTTAAATCTCTAGAATCTACTAAGGGCCTAACATGTAATAAGAGTTCAATAAATATTAGATAGATAAAAGAAAAAAATGAATCAAGTTATGGTAGGGATTACCAACCTCAAGTGTCAAAAGAAAATGAGGCTCAGAATTTGAATTACTTGCTCCTAATCAGCCAACTGAAGGTGACAAAGCTAAGAGTCAAACCCAAGTTTTCTTACTACAGGTCAGTGCTTTTTTCCTAAATTGACTCAGGAACTTGTTTGCCAAATCTTGAATATTCAAATCAGATGACACTCTGGAGCTTTAAACTAGTGAGGTTTTTAAAATTCAAGAGGCAACCTTCTTTATCTGGACTGTAATAATACAAATAGCTGCATAAGAGCAATTACATTTATGTACATGGCACATCCACAAAAGATCATTAAGGTAAAGCAAGATATACTAAAACAATTCTTAACTTTGAGAAAGTCATGCTCTTCTTCACAAATTTGCCTTCATGTGACTGTCGAAGACAGGTAACTGGACCTGATAAATCTGGGTATGAATGAATATTTGATTCAAACATGAGAAAAGAATATGGATTGCCTCTCAATATTTATGGTACTAAGAGGATATGAATTGATTACTGCAGCCTGCTAACTAACCCATTTATTTCAGTCAAGCAAAAGAACTGTGTGACGAGGTTTCAAAACAAATTGATTATTTTAGGTTACTTGAGATTGTTTTAAGCACTTGTAAGCAGAGCAAGAGTGGTCAGATCTCATGTCCATACTGTAAGCTGATTAGCCGTGTATCCCATTTCATGACTGATTCCAGCTGTGTCTAAGGCTTGGCCGCTGAGCATTTCCAAGAAACATTTCCAACTATCAACACTATCCCTCTCAACAGCAGGACTACTGGCAGAGATAAGAAAAACTGGTTATTCTGCTTATATTAGTACTAAGAGAGAGAAAATATCCTAAGTTTGACAAAAATAGAAGAGAACATATCTAAAGGAATCATTCTGCCCCATTTGTAAAGACACAGTTTCCTTTGTTGTTGTTTTTTTTCCTATGAAAACATATGATACCAGCTACTGTGGGAATGAGTTCAGGCTATGTGGGTCACGGGCGTGATGCATTGCAGTCACATGTGGGTTCCTGTCTTACGCTCTCTGTAAGCACTCTTTCTGAAAGAAATTTTTAAGAAACATTATGCAATTTGCTGTCAATTTATGCGGAACTATTGAAGTGTGATGTCATTTTGGTCAAAATTAGATTGCATAAATTCAGAAGCCCTAACCTGAGATCATTCAATTTT
This sequence comes from Aepyceros melampus, assembly GCA_006408695.1. Classification (NCBI taxonomy): domain Eukaryota; kingdom Metazoa; phylum Chordata; class Mammalia; order Artiodactyla; family Bovidae; genus Aepyceros; species Aepyceros melampus. Next base: position 20,805 of record SJXQ01007020.1, on the reverse strand, counting down.
CTGAATTACTAGATTTACTATTAATAACTCCTAGGGTATTTTTCTTTTCGCTAGCTCTAATTGTAACCAGAATTTATGGCTTGGACTCTTTTAGAATCCAATTGCAATGGCCAAGTGCTTAAAGCCTGGAACCTTGCCACATTATCACAGAGACCCTCGGTAGACACAAATCGAAAGGCTAGGGCTTTGCATTTCATTCTGTTACCCTCCTCGGGATGGGTCTCACCACACTATTTAATATATACTCACACACTCTCACCAAACCCTACTGCCAAGTGACAGCAGCAAGAGAGTATTTATGGCCCATTGATTCGAAATGTGTTCACTTCTCTAACACATTCATTTTATCAGGATGTAAACACAAAATTCAAGAAATTAGAATTTTTCCCCTTGAATTTGTTTTGCTAATTTCCATAGTATCAGTGGGTTAGAAAAGAAATAAAAAGGTGAAATCTGATTTGTGTCTGTTATGTGTGTTCTGAGCTAAGAGTTTTGGGTGTCCCACCTCCTTTGAGGTAACAAGATCTCCTGCAGAGGGAAGGATTTAGTAAAGATTCTGACCCACTCAAAATGTGCTTCTTCCCTTGGTGACCGGGAAAAGCCAGCATTGTTTGGTAGCATGTTTTTCAACTCACTAAAGAGGGTTTGTATTTACATGCACATACTTAATAGTCAATTAAACAGCCCTTCCAAAGGCTGTGGTAGTTTGGGTGTAAATTCAAAACTCTTCTGCCCTTATTTAACATCAGAATGAATGGCAGTAAGTCTCTCATTGGGCTTTTCTGGTGGCTCAGATGGTAAAGCATCTGCCTGCAAATGTGGGAGACCTGGGTTTGATTCTTGGGCCAGGCAGATCCCCTGGAGAAGCAAATGGCAACTCACTCCAGTACTCTTGCCTGGAAAATTCCATGGATGGAGGAACTTGGTAGGCTACAGTTCATGGGATTGCAAAGAGTTGGACATGACTGAGCAGCTTCACTGGTTCAAGTCCCTCATTGAAGACCTCTCACTGAAGGTTTCTGCAATGCATAGGTTGCTTGACACTGATTAACCTGAAACCAAGGAAGAAAGCCTTCAGCCAGAATTCAACAGAACTGAGGAGCAGGCCAGAGACAGAGAGAACCAAAGCGGAAATTATATTTCTCAGGAAGAGAGATCTGCATTTCCATGTTTACTGCAGTATTTTATTTTTACAACCTCCTTTGTGGCATCCTTATTTATCTACCTGTTATATGAACAACAGACAGGTTCCAAATAGGAAAAGGAGTACATCAAGGCTGTATATTGTCACCCTGCTTATTTAACTTCTATGCAGAGTACATCATGAGAAACACTGGACTGGAAGAAACACAACCTGGAATGAAGATTGCTGGGAGAAATATCAATAACCTCAGATACGCAGATGACACCACCGTTATGGTATAAAGTGAAGAGGAACTAAAAAGCCTCTTGATGAAAGTGAAAGTAGAGAGTGAAAAAGTTGGCTTAAAGCTCAACATTCAGAAAACGAAGATCATGGCATCCAGTCCCATCACTTCATAGGAAATAGATGTGGAAACAGTGGAAACAGTGTCAGACTTTATTTTTCTGGGCTCCAAAATCACTGCAGATGGTGACTGCAGCCATGAAATGAAAAGACGCTTACTCTTTGGAAGAAAAGCTATGACCAACCTAGATAGTATATTCAAAAGCAGAGACTAACTTTGCCGACTAAGGTCCGCCTAGTCAAAGCTATGGTTTTTCCAGTGGTCATGTATGGATGTGAGAGTTGGACTGTGAAGAAGGCTGAGCGCAGAAGAATTGATGCTTTTGAACTGTGGTGTTGGAGAAGACTCTTGAGAGTCCCTTGGACTGGAAGGAGATCCAACCAATCCATTCTGAAGGAGATCAGCCCTGGGATTTCTTTGGAAGGAATGATGCTGAAGCTGAAACTTCAGCACTTTGGCCACCTCATGCGAAGAGTTGACTCATTGGAAAAGACTTTGATGCTGGGAGGGATTGGGGGCAGGAGGAAAAGGGGACAACAGAGGATGAGATGGCTGGATGGCATCACTGACTTGATGACGTGAGTGTGAGTGAACTCCAGGAGTTGGTGATGGACAGGGAGGCCTGGCATGCTGCGATTCATGGGGTCACAAAGAGTGAGACACGACTGAGCAACTGAACTGAACTGAACTGGACTATATGAACAATGAACATAGGTCAGCAAAATCAGCTGCACTGAAACACTTCAGTCAACTCTAAAACAGAGAGAGTGTGGACATGGAGAGCTTTACTGCAGTATTATTCACAACAGCCAAGATGGAAACAGCCTGTGACCACCAAGGAGTGAATGGATAAAGAAGATGTGAAGAAAATACATACATGTATACACACACACACACACACAATATACATAATGGAATGGATTTGGGGGATGAATCAGTGGTTAATTAGGATTTAGTCTAATTGGGTCAAATTCCAAATCAATTCCAAATTTAACTAATTGAGTTCCAAATTTGAACCCCTAGATGTGCTTAGAACCTTAGATGGGCTTCACTAACCTACTTCCTCCCAGACACCAGTACTGCTGCTCTGACGAAGCAGAGGGTGTGTTATCAGCACTCTAGGTCCCCACGTCTAAGACAACCTGAGCTGGGTGCAGCATGGGCTCTCCGGGACAAGCTGCAAAGCTCAAATGCTATCCCTGCCACATACCAAGTATGTGACTATGGACAAATTCCCCTCTGCTCCGTGGTTTACTTCATTTAGAAAACAGGGTTATAAGGATATCACCCTTACAAGTTTGGTTTAAGGATTAAATGAAGCAACACACGTGAAATATTTAAAGTTTATCTGGCAAATAGCATGTACTCCATAAACGTTAATTATTATTTTCCACCAAACACCATACTCAGTCCCATGGTGCTGCAAAAAGGTGCATGTAACATGGGGAACACCGCTTCCTTTACCAGAGGCACTGAGAGAGTTAATTCCTAGGCAGGTTGATAAGTCCAGGGGTCCCCAAGGAGAGAGGGGTCTGGAATTCTCAAGGAGGAGGAAAGGACAAACTTTTTTTCCCTCTATATTCTTTAGGACTATGTAAAATAATGTATCCTGCTTGGATGCTTGGGACTGATGCACGGGGATAATCCAGAGAGAGGGTGTGGGGCGGGAGGGGGGAGGTGGGGGTTGGGATTGGGAGTTAATGTACACTCGTGGCTGATTCATGTCAATGTGTAGCAAAACGAATACAGTATTGTAAAGCAAAACAAACTAAAAAATAAAAATTAATTAAAAAAAAATAATGTATCCTGCTTGAGGACAGTTTCTGGGGGAAAAAAAAAATCTTCTGGCTAATCCTGTAATCTTAAAATGTAAATTATGGGAGTGGGTCTAGTAAGGTCTTTACAACCTCCAGACAGCCTTTTGATTCATTGTAATAACCAATTAAAAGGTATATAACTCCATTGCTAACACTAGCAAGGGGGCACTCTTTCTGCCCCATTCTGATGTCAATGTCAGAAGCTTTCTCTATCCCTTTTATACTTTAATAAAACTTTATTACACAAAAGCTCTGAGTGATCAAGCCTCATCTCTGGCCCTGGATTGAATTATTTTCCTCCAGAGGCCAAGAATCTCGATGTCTTTCATGGTTCAGCAGCAACCTTTCAGCACCATGGTGCTCCTGTTTGTATCTCTGCTCCTTTCTCTGTTTTTGATTTCCTGCTCCTTATTTCTATGAAAGTACAGTCCCACATCAAACAAATGACTTTCCAAGAGACCCACAGAAAGCTAAATCTAGGCATCTAAAAACATGAACTTTTTTCAGTCCAATAGCCAGGAGATCATAAACCATTTGTAAAATACAAAATGAAGTTCAGCTGGTAATTACAAAAGAGGAAGACCATAGTTATATTTTTAAAAGTTTTTAAACTATGTTTTTAAAAGTCCACAAATGCATTCTCTATGTCTCTGGAAATATTCTCTATTAACCCATCTGTGTGGAATCTAGAAAAATTGAACTGATGGACCTACTTGTACAACAGGAATACAGATGCAGTCCCAGCTTCTAAGCTCTGGTTACCACTACCTTCTCTAAATCCTTCCATTCCTAGGGGTCTGGTGCTTCCTGCTGTGATTAATCTCTGGGTTTGCTCACCATTTCCTGTTGGTCTCCTGGGCCCTTATATCTACCTGTATAAACAGTGTCCAGAATGAAATTCCCTGTCTGATACAATCACACTGGCTCCTGTGTCCTCTGACTCTTGACTGATAACCCTGTGTAACCCTTTAATTTCAATGTTATTGGTCAGGGTTTCTCTTGCCACAAGTGTGAAGTGGCACTTAGCTTCCTCATATGTCCTCCTTTTCATTTTTTTAAAAAAAGTACTTTATTTATTTTTAAATTGGAGAATAATTGCTTTACAATGTTGTGTTGGTTTCTGTCATGTAACAATGTGAATCAGCTATAATAGTGGCTCAAACAGTAAAGAATCTGCCTACAATGAGTGAGAGGGGTTCGATTCCTGAGTTGGGAAGATACCCTGGAGGAAGGCATGGCAACTCACTCCAGTATTCTTGCCTGGAGGATCACCATGGACAGAGGAGCCTGGCAGGCACAGTCCATGGGGTTACACAACTGAGCAACTGAGCACACATTCCCTGCCTCCTAATCTTCCCTGCCCCTCCCATCCCACGTCTCTAGGTCAACAAAGAGCATCAGGCTGGGCTCCCTGTGTTATACAGCAACTGCCTCCCTAGTTACCTATTTTACACATGATAGTGTATGTAAGTCAATGCTACCTCCTCAGTTTCTCCTAGCCTCTCTTTCACGCACTGTGTCCGCAAGCCCTTTCTCTATGTCTGCATCTCCATTTCTTCCCAGTAAATAGGTTCGTCAGTACTATCTTTATAGCCTCCATATATATGAATTAATATACAATATTTGTTTTTCTCTTTCTGACTTACTTCATTCTGTATATCAGGCAACCTAGATGTCCACCAACAGATGAATGGATAAAGAAGACGTGGTACAATGGAATATTACTAAGCCATAAGAAAGAATGAATTTGAGTCGGTGGTAATGAGGTGGAACCTTTCATTCTACATCTACGTCCTAACTCAGCGCTTCCTTTCAGGGTCCCAAGACTCCAGACTGTCATCACATGAGAACTCGTCATTCTCCTTCCTTTTCTAGCCTGTGCCTTCTCAGCACGACATACTAGTAAGTAATCAGAAAGTCAATCCACTATCTTAATATCTGACATCTTGATGTGGAACTCTTTCCACAGGGTTATCTGCTTAAAATCACCACTTTCAACCAAAGCCAGAACCCTTCCAGTTAGCCTATTATTTTCAGTAGCATTTTCACTATCTTAATTTCCCTTACTCAAAATGTCATGGTACAGCTCACGTCCACCCTCATAAACAATCAATTGCTGCCTCTAGTTAATCTTCATAATGATCCCTGGGTTTCTATGTCTCCTTCAGACACACATCACCTTTACCTGGATGATTCTGGAGTTTTACCTGGACTTGGTCGTCTGCCTCTAAGTGCTGCCAGCTCTCATCAGTCCCATGTAAAGTTTAATCCACTTTTTTACCATCTTCCGTTAGTTCTTTTTAAAACTTTTTATTTTGTATTGGGGTATAGCTAAATAACAATGTTGTGACAGTTTAGGGTGAACAGTGAAGGGACACAGTCATACATATACATGTTTCCCTTATCCCCCAATTCCCCTCCCATCCAAGCTGTCACATAACATTGAGCAGAGTTCCATGTGCTATATAGTAGGTCTTTGTTGGTTATCCATTTTAAATATATATCCATTCCAAACTCCCTAACTGTCTCTTGCCCCTCTCCATCCCCCCAACAACAATTTACCATTAGTTCTTTATCATAAGCTTCAATTGTTCTCCTTATATTACGTATAAGACAAGTCAAATTTAACCTGGCATTCATGATCCCCAAGATCAAACTACACACTCTCCATAAGTAGTTCTTACACTTCCCAATATGTAAAGCCTCCTCTAGTCACTTTGAATATCTCAAGTTTATGATTTGTTTTTCTGCAAGATGGTCCCCAAGGAGACGTGGCAGTCAGCGAAAAATATACTTGATTTTTGAGTGCTCACTCTCCACTCACAGAGTGTTTACAAGTTCTAAAACAGCTGCAGTGTTCTGTAGCTCCCAGCAGATTTAGAATCTTACCATGCCCTGTCTTGAGTCTTCTGGGTTCCTGAGAGAACAAGCCAGGTTTGATGAAGGAGGAGGCATGCTTACTAGGGACTGGATTTGGATTAAAAGAATCCATGGCACACGTAACAGTGCTTTCTAAGTACTCTCTCAATTATTCACTTTTTTTATATTCCCTGACTTTTATATATATTAACTGAGCTCTGAGAGGCTCTTTACACCAGGAGATAGCCTATAAAAAATTACATCCCTTGGGAAAAGCTACTCTAGTCTATACAAACCCAATGAGCTCCTTCAAGAACAAAAGGACCCTGGAGATGAGATGAGACTCATCTGATGGGTCAGAGTTCCTGATTGCTCTGAACACCATCTGGCCAGTTAACTATTCTGACATTGAGAAGCATTAAAATATTGAACTTTGGTGTTACTGATACCCATAAGAACTTCCCAAAGAAAAAGCAAGCCAGCTGTTGATATTTATGAGACCTGTATAAAATGATCAAGAAGAAAATATGTACTTGAACAGTTTAATATTATCCATAAATATCCTGCTAATTTATCTCAACTAATGAGAATTTTCAGAACAGTTTCTAAACCTTTTTCTGAACATCTGTGTTAAATGTGGGTGGTTATGATAATAGCAGATAAATGCAGCTTTTGCTAATTTACTGCCGTGAGTTAAAATTTATAACATAATTTTCTCATTAAAAATAACTGAGGGTGTTAAAACCACAGAACATAATCTTATGTGAAGAATGTTATTTCTTTTTTTGTGAAATTCAATATTCTGAGGATTAGTGTGAAAATATTTTAGATGGAAAAAGTCATAGAAGTTGTTATAGATGCATGAAACCTGCAATCATTTGCCTGCAATCAATGGCACTTAAAGGTGGCACAGCCAAATCTGGTTCCCTTCAGGTGAAATTACTCTTTGGTGTTCATCATTTTTTCTCCCTTCCAGTTTGAGTTAGTCTGTTCCTTCATCTCCCAGTACAAGCCAGGAGTCTAGAGCAGTAAAGGGAGATAAGTATCAAACAGCTGGATTCTCTCCTTTGCTTATGAACTTAAGGCTGTGCTTAGTCACTCAGTCATGTCTGACTCTGTGTGACCCCATGGACGGCAGCCCACCAGGCTCCTCTGTCCCTGGGATTCTCCAGGCAAGAATACTGGAGTGGGTTGCCATGTCCTTCTCCATTCAGTGCTATAGTAATGTATAATAATAATCCATGTTTGTTACATACTCACATAACTGGTCCATGCCCAGCTTTCTTTATATTTACCCATCTTTATATTTCTTCATTTACTCATATATTGATTTACTTGTAAAAATCAATCTATCTCCAGAAGACGTCTGTGATCCAGATATCTGAATATTTTGAACTTCTGCTGTATATTTATTTTCATAAAGCAAAAAAAAAAGGCGGCCACTTGTAAATGATGGACCTCAGAGTTAGATTTCACTTTAATCAAAATGTTTGATTCAGACACCCTCCAATCTCATCACTGGTCCAGGCTAGTACTCTTTTTCTTTGTTAATTTATACCTCCATTATCCCGTGAGTCACAAACTCCCAGAACGGGATCTTTGATGTAACTCTGATCATTGCCTCTAGGCTGATTTCTGACAGAGTTTGCAGACTAGATATAAGTGTAACCTTGCATCATATCAGGACCATCACAAAAAAAGAGCCATAACTGGGCCATACACATTTAATTCAATTTTAAACATGATGTATGACCATCTGAAAACCACAGTGGTACCCTACATCTAGAACACACACAATAAGTTGCCCTTTCTAGGAGTTTCCTCTAAACAATTAATAGGCTGGGTCTCTAATAATATTGAAATATTAAACCAACTGTGGTGCATAAATAATATGAGATAACAGTTTTGAAAATGTTAATTGAATGCCTTCCATCTCTTTTTAAGATGAATCTCAGAGGTACTGAAATGTGTTAATTCTGCTCCTTGGCCCATAACACCTTCTCCCTACTGGTCATACTCGGTGTTCTTAGTTTGGTTTTATGCATATAGCCTTTTATTCTATGGAACTACTTCAGTGACCACACATGAATAAACCATATAAACCAAGAAAAGAAACTTTTGTTACTTACATTGCTCCTTACTCACAGAAGTAATAGCCAACATCCTCATCATTGGACAATAACTGAATTCAGTGTGGAGTGTTCAATCAGACAGAAAAAACAGATTTTTTTAAAGAACGAAAAGTGTAAACTTGGATTTTTAAAATAGAAGTCAGTTCTACATTACGAGATTAATCAGAAACATTGGTTTCTGTCACATTTTCATCAGTCAATCCAACAGAGGTATCTTTTTCATCTACTGACTTACTTTTTAGTGTGACATAAACTGGTTAAGACTTTTAAAATGTTTTTATGAAGACCTTTTAATCCATCACCCAATATATGACTTACATTATTAAAATGTGTCTATCCCTACCAAAACAGAAAGGCCAGATAACTTTTTAATGAAGGAGATTTTGATGAATTTATTTTTATTATTTTTTTTTTGATGAATTTAAATTCTTGTTCTAAAAAACAATCTGACTATATCATACACTTTAACTCATTAATTATTAATTAATTTATTTATTAAATAGGTCTAATAAATGGATGGAAAAATCCATGGACAGAGGAGCCTAGCAGAATGGTTATAAACTTACATGGTCCTTACAATGAGTTTGCAACACACCATTCATATCATCTGCCCCTCCACCGTCTCTTTGAGTTCATTCAACTCTGTATTTGCCTTTTGGAGATCAAGCAGGATGAGAATGGCAAAGTAACAAGTGTGATGACCTGGACTCTTCGTGGCATAGAAATTCACTGGAGGAGCCTCTACAAAATCCAAGACACCAAGGTCCCTCCAGGAACCATGATATTCAATTTTCATTGTCAAGTTACAACCAAAGATAGTTCTTGAAAGAAAAGATTAAATTCAAAAGGAATCTGCTGATCTACCCATCCATTCATCCATTTTCACAAGAGAAGAATCTACTGAGTAATGGTCATTTTTATAATTTAGGCCTGAGAGAATAATGAATATTGACTGAAAAAGAATTCTACAATTTAGAGACAGCATAGAAACAAGTTAATATAATCAAAACAAGAACTGAGGGAGAAGAAATAAGACAAAAATCCCTACAATTTAAAGGTTACACAAAGAAACTTTGATATAATTAAAACATTAAAAAAAGGAGAAACAAGGATAAAATTGATACTCAACTTCTACACTATATTTGTTCAGTCATTGAAATGGCTAAAGAAAAGTTGGATTAAAGTCTTAGAATCTGAAAATTTTAATAAAAGAAACTTACATAAAATGTACATTACTCATCTAGATAATATAAAGCAAAACAACTGTTTTTGTAAAACTACCAATTATTTAAATTGTGTTTTCCCGGCTCTTGTTATTTAGTTAAGCCTTGACACTTCATTCTACTTTGCAATTTTTAATTGTACTTTGGTTTTAATAGGATGAGGAGGAGAGTGAAGATAGAGGCAATTATTGCCATGCCCTAAATTAATGAGTGTTAACAAGCTCTGTGGAAGAAATATATTGCATATTAGGGGATTTTTTAAAAAGGTTATTGATTATCATCTTAAATTTTAATGCATGAGAAACAGGATGACAATTTGGAGAGAATAAAAAACTATTCTAGAAATCATTTGAGTGAAATTCATGAAAAGGTCCAAGAAGATGCTTAAAAATAAGAACAGTGAGGGAAATAACCTGAACAGATATTAAAATATTGCAGAGCCAGCCTTTAAATTATATATTGAGCTAGTAAAGGAATAGGCAAGTATACCAATGGAACAGAGTAGAAAGTACAGAAACAAACAAATAAAAAATCACCAACCACTTAGGTTCAAAAAAAGTCCATTTTCTATGGATACAATAAATGAAAAGAAACAAAAATACTTTCTTCCTGTGATGAGAACTCATTATTTATTGTCTTACCTTTTATATATCATATAGCAGTGTCAACTAATGTTGTACGTTATATCCCTAATCTTTATAACTAAAAGTGTGTACCTTTAATGACTTTCCTTGAACTCCTCTCCCCCATCCTCTGTATCTGGTAACCACAAGCCTGATGTCTTTTTCTATGAGTTTGGTGGGTATGAGTTTTGGGTTCTGTTTGTTTTCTTTTCTTTAAGAATTCACATATATGTGATATCATACAGTATTTGACTTTCTCTGAGTCATTTCACTTAGCATAATGCCTTAAAGTTTCATCCATGATGTGGCAAACAGTAAAATGTCCTTGTTTTTTTATGGCTGAATAATATTCCAATGTATTTATATACCACTTCTTTATCCATTCATCCACTGATGGACACTTGGGTTATTTCCATATCTTGGCTATTGCAAATAGTGCTCCTATGGACATAAGGGTACAGATAACTTTTCAAGTTAGTGTTTTTGTTACTTTTGGATTTGACTACATGAAAATGTTGAGTTTTAAGCCAACTTTCTCACTATCCGCTTTCACGTTCATCAAGAGGCTCTTTAGTTCCTTTTCACTTTCTGCCATAATGGTGGTGACATCTGCATATCTGAGGTTATTGATATTTCTGCCGGCAATCTTGATTCCAGCTTGTGCTTCTTCCAGCCCAGCATTTTGCATAATGCACTAGGCATATAAGTTAAATAGCAGGGTGACAATATAGAGCCTTGATGTACTTCTTTCCCAACTTGGAACCCGTCTGTTGCTCCATGTCCAGTTCTAACTATTGCTTCTTGACCTCCATATAGATCTCTCAGGAGGCAGGTCAGATGGTCTGGTGTTCCCATCTCTTAAGAATTTGTCACAGTTTTTTGTGATCCACAGAGTCAAAGGCTTTGTCATAGTCAATAAAGCAGATGTTTTTCTGGAATTCTCTTGTTTTTTCTATGATCCAATTGATGTTGGCAATTTGATCTCTGGTTCCTCTGCTTTGTCTAAATGCAGCTTGAACATCTGAAGGTTCTCAGTTCACATACTGTTGAAACCTTAATTGGAGAATTTTGAGCATTAATTTGCTAGCGTGTGAGATGGGTGCAATTGTATGGTAGTCTAACATTCTTTGGTATTGCCTTTCTTAGGGATTGGAATGAAAACTGACTTTTTCCAGTCCTGCGACCACTGCTAACTGTTGCAAATTTGCTGGCATCATATTGAATGCAGCACTTTCACAGTATCTTCTTTTAGGATTTGAAATAACTCACCTGGAATTCCATCACCTCCACTAGCTTTGTCTGTGGTAATGCTTCCTAAGGCCCTCTTGACTTCACATTCCAGGATGTCTGTCTCTAGGTGACTGATCACACCATCATGGTTATCTGGGTCATTAGGATTTTTTTTGTATAGTTCTTATGTGTATTCTTGCCACCTCTTTTTAATATCTTCTGCTTCTGTTAGGTCCATACCATTTCTGTCCTTTATTGTGCTCATCTTTGCATGAAATGTTCCCTTGGTATCTCTAATTTTCTTGCTGCTGCTAAGTTGCTTCAGTCATGTCCGACTCTGTGCAACCCGATAGACAGCAGCCCACCAGGCTCCACTGTCCCTGGGATTCTCCAGGCAAGAACACTGGAGTGGGTTGCCATTTCCTTCTCTAATGCATGAAAGTGGAAAGTGAAAAGTGAAAGTGAAGTCGCCCAGTCATATCTGACTCTTAGCGACCCCATGGACTGCAGCCTACCAGACTCCTCCATCCATGGGATTTTCCAGGCAAGAGTACTGGAGTGGGGTGCCATTGCCTTCTCCAAATTTTCTTGAAGAGATCTCTGGTCTTTCTCATCCTACTGTTTTCCTCTATTTCTTTGCATTGATCACTTAGGAAGGCTTTCTTATATCTCCTTACTATTCTTTGGAACTCTGCATTCAGATGGGTATATCTTTCCTTTTCTCCTTTGCCTTTCTCTTCTTTTCTCAGCTATTTGTAAGGCCTCTCCAGACAACTATTTTGACTTCTTGCATTTCTCTTTCTTGGAGATGGTTTTGATCACTGCCTCCTGTACAATATTGAAAGAAAGTGAAGTCGCTCAGTCATGTCTGACTCTTTGCAACCCCATGGACTGTAGCCTACAGGATCCTCATCCATGGGATTTTCCAGGCAAGAATATTGGAGTGGGTTGCCATTTCCTTCTCCAGGAGATCTTCCCAACCCAGGGGTTGAACCTAGGTCTCCCACATTGTAGGCACATGCTTTACCATCTGAACCACCAGGGAAGTCCTGTACAATATTACAAACCTCCATCCATAGGTCTTCAGGCACTCTGTCTGTCAGATCTAATCCCTTGAATCTATTTGCCACTTCTACCCTATAATCCAAAGGGATTTGATTTAAGTCATACCTGAATGGTCTGGTGGTTTTCACTCCTTTTTTAATTTAAGTCTGAATTTGGCAATAAGGAGTTCATGATATGAGCCACAGTCAGCTCCCAGTATTCTTTTTGCTGACTGTATAGAGCTCCTCCATCTTTGGCTGCAAAGATTATAATCAATCTGATTTTGATATTGAGAATCTGGTGATGTCTATATATAGAGTTGTCTCTTGTGTTGTTGGGAGCAGATGTTTACTATGACCAGTGCATTCTCTTGGCAAAACTCTATTACCCTTTGCCCTGCTTCATTTTCAACATTCAAAAAACTAAGATCATGGCATCCAGTCCCATCATTTCAAGACAAATAAATGGGGAAACAATGGAAACAGTGACAGACTTTATTTTCCTGGGTTCCAAAATCACTGTGGATGGTGACTGCAGCCATGAAATTAAAAGATGCTTGCTCCTTGAAAGAAAGCTCTGACAAACCTAGACAGCATATTAAAAAGCAGAGACATTACTTTGCTGACAAAAGTCCATCCGGTCAAAGCCATGGTTTTTCCAGCAGTCATGTATGGATGTGAGAGTTAGACCATAAAGAAAGCTGAGCACTGAAGAATTGATGCTTTTGAGCTGTGGTGTTGGAGAAGACTCTTGAGAGTCCCTTGGATTACAAGGAGATCAAACCAGTCAGTCCTAAAGGAAATGAGTCCTGAATATTCATTGGAAGGACTGATGTTGAAGCTGAAGCTCCAATACTTTGGCCACTTGATGCAAAGAACTGACTCCTTAGAAAGACCCTGATGCTGAGAAATATTGAAAGGAGGAGGAGAAGGGGAAGACATAGGATGAGATGTTTGATTGGCATCACGATCTCAATTTACATGTTTTGAGCAAGCTCCAGGAGTTGGTGATGGACAGGGAAGCCTGGCATGCTGCAGTCCATGGGGTTGCAAAGAGTCAGACATGACTGAGCGACTGAACTGACTGACTGACTGACATGAAAATGTAGAACTTTTCTACCACAAGGACCATAACAATTTTTTTAAAAAAGGAAATACTGGGGCATAAACTTTTGCAACATATATGACATATCTCAATTCTACTTGAATCTGTAAGTCCATAAATATTTATGAAACAAGTAACATCTGCTGCTGCTGCTAAGTTGCTTCAGTCATGTCCGACCCTGTGCAGCCCCATAGACGGCAGCCCAGCAGGCTCCCCCGTCCCTGGGATTCTCAAGGCAAGAACACTGGAGTGGGTTGCAATTTCCTTCTCCAATGTGTGAAAATGAAAAGTGAAAGTGAAGTTGCTCAATAATGTCCAACTCAGTGACCGCATGGACTACAGCCCACCAGGCTCCTCCATCTAGGCAAGAGTACTGGAGTGGGGTGCCATTGCCTTCTCCATATATACACTGCTGCTGCTGCTGCTGCTAAGTCACTTCAGTTGTATCCGACTCTGTGCGACCCCATAGATGGCAGCCCACCAGGCTCCCCTGTCCATGGGATTTCCCAGGCAAGAGTACTGGAGTGGGGTGCCACTGCCTTCTCTGAAGTAACATCTAGGGAATATCAAAACCATACATTTTGCCCTGTGTAATCTCTGATTTGTAGTTGCCCTGGGGTCCCTATTCTGAGTGCCAAGACTAGTGGATTCAGCCTAGGGCTTTTTTCCTCATGCTTGAAACTCATTGTCCACAGGAACAGAATGTGGCTTATGAGGAGTTCCAGCTAGACAGGACGAGAAAGAAGAAAACACACCAATTCTACTCTAGTAGATATAGAAAAGTAGAAGACTCAGATAAAAGTATCTAGCTCTTCCTTCCGGAGCCAAATCCAAGATAGCAGAGGGAATTCGGGAAAATGAAGAGAAAAAAGCTGTAAGCAGGAGAGACTTGTGCCCTACTCCCAATGTGAAACTTTGAAAAAGAAGGTAAAACGTCCACCTGAAGTCATTAGAAAGAGAAAGGGCCTGAGTTAACACTGTCAGCCTCCTTTGGCTCTTTCTGAGTATGAAATGTTTCTGAGGCTGAAGAGTAGAGAAGCTAACCCAGAGCTAGCTGGAGGGGGCAAGGCTCTAGCTGAGGCAGACAAGTGAGTCACCAGGCCCTGACTAAGCCAAGAGACCAGCCTCAGTAGAAGATGCCACCAGAGAGATAAATACCAAGGTAGAGAATAAGATACACAGAGAATTAATCAAACACCTTTGTACCCTTTATCAGAGGACCCCACGCTGCGAGGGATCACAGAATACCAGTTCTCGCCAATACATAAATATGATTAGATATATCATTTGGTGAAAGACTAGGTAAAGGAGAGTACATCTTAAAGTCTGGATATTTACTTAAGAGTGCATTATATCTAAAGAACAGGTCTGACCTACCTGAGATACATTCATTGAGAAGTTTAAGTTCTTCCTTTCCACTACTTCCACCAAAACCCTCCCCCAGGATTGGGAAAAAAAGGATTGCACTATTACAGGAAGTTAATAAACTAAATTTCTTTTCTTTCTGGAAAACCTAAGTAAATCTATGACTCTTACACATATAAAAGTCTCTTTTAAAGCAATTAAAAAAAAAACAGCTAAGATCACAATTCACAGAAGAAGAAATTAAAAACCTACCATGATCCCAAGAATGAATTCTAGTGTAAATTGTGGACTCTGAGTAATAATGATGTGTCAGTGCAGATTTATCAATTGTAACAAATATATCACTCTAGTCAGAGATGTTGATACTGAAAGGGGATTACACATGCATGGGGGCAGGGGGTACACAGAGAACCTCTTCTTCTCAATTTCACTGTGAACCTAAAATTTCTCTTAGAAAATGAAGTTATATATTTTAAAGCCTACCATAAGAAAACATTTACTCTAATAATTAAAACAATAATATGCATTAAAGCAATATGCCTTTTACATCTATCAAACTACATCTAGTTTTTTAAATGCTCTCTATTGGGGACGGTGCAGGGCCACTGACTCTGTTATAAACTGGTAAGTGTTTCTGGAGACAACTTATCCATGTATTTTGAAAGCTTTAAAATTCCTTTTCTGGTGTTTGCCACCAACCACCCCAACATGGAAGCAAGAAGTAACTGGTGAAATACAGCTCAAGAAATAAGATAATAAAGATTAAAAGATCATGGACATATAGCTATTGGCAAGGAGAACAATTTCATAACATACTGTCATGAGAAGTAAGTTACAGAAAAGTGTGAACCTAGAGAAAACAACATTTAAAGCCAGACAGATAAATGGATGGGTGAATGGATGGATAGGCTGAGGTAATGCAAGACAAATTATTAATGGATTAAGGGTTTTTATAAAATGGAAGAAATGACATTCCAACATTACTAGAAAATGTTTAATTTTAGTGATGATATTTTTCCTTTGATTATTCTGGAGGGAACCACTTGGGGAAGCTCTCTTTAAGAGAATCACTGAAACAGTAATGGTTAACATCAACCGAATACTCACTATGTACGAGGAACAATATTGAGCATGAGTTTATGTCTGTAGTCCTCATGAGAAAGGTACAATTATTATTAGTCCTATATTACTGATGGAGAAACTAAGGCACAGAGCTCTCAGGTAAATTTCACCTTATCATCAGCCAGAAAATGACAGGAGAGAGGCTTAAAGGTGAGTTATCTAGACAGAGTGGCTCTTTATTTAACCATCATGCCACAGACCTTCCCTAGCAGAAAGGTCACTTCAAAACCAGTACCTGCTCAATGTTCAGAGGAAAGGATGATAGTTATATCTGGCATGGCAAAGCTTATCTTTTAGGTGCATTTGATGGGTAAGCCCCTTCCCCCATATACTCAACTACATCTCAAAATTTACACAGGGCTCAGATGACTTCTAGAATAAAAAAGCATCAAGATCGAAACTCATTTTTTTTTCCTGAGACTCAAAGATCAGCTCTTCTGAGCCAGGGGAACCCTGGCTGAGACCCGACTAAAGGAAAGAAAATTGGAATCTAGGGAAAAAAAAAAAAAAAAAAAACCTAAGCAACAGCCACAACCAGCAAATCTGAACTAGTGATCCTCTGTCAGCATTTGATCTAAGCTATTATAGGAGAGTTGGTTTTGAAGGTGGCATAACGTTAATGCCTGATCCAAAATCTGATTACTGAGAGCTCTAATTCTGGACCTTAGCAGCTGGAAGAAGTGTGTCCGAGACTAAACTTAACATCTGGGAAAGGCATCTCCTCTCCTGTATGCTGAGGAGCTGCTCTGGGGAGTAAACGCAGTGAGGCAGGTGGGGCGCACCAGAAATGGCCCAGCCCTGCATGCAGGTGAGGTACACAGGAAGAACCCTCTAGCTTGAGTCAGAACACTTTGGATTCCTGGCCACATCATTTAAAATTCTAAGGGAAAAGCAAAGGCCAGCGTTCTGTAATTACAGGCACATGGGGGACAGAAAGTGTTATAAATTTAATCTTAGAGAAAACATGGCCTCACTTTGATGTCACAGATCAGTCAGTTGTGAAGATATTTGGTTTAAGTGTATAGTGTATGCCAGATGAGAGGTAGAGGTTGGAGGGTGAGCAGGAGGCTGTCTATTGGTGAGTGTAAAAACCTGTATGAAAGGAGACACATCAATGCACTAAGCATAGTTGTTGTTGGGTTCTTTTAAATGTTCTTCTTTTGTCTATATTTTCTGACACCAAATACTGTTTTCAACAGCCAAAAAAAGAAACTTTATTTTAGGAAAAATAATCTTAACTGAAATTCCAGTTAATGTTGATCTTGCTGAGATTTCATTTTTTCCCATGATATTTAATAAAAGCAGGCACTTGGTAACCGATGCCTTCTCCAGATTGAACACATTTTAATTTATTCTTTGACAGGATGCATAATTGCCATGATATTTATTCTTCAGCTCAAATGAATATCTCCATTTGATGAAAATGGTAGAGAAAATTCAAAGAATTTTCTGCAGAAGAAATACGTTGGAGATGAAACATGAAATATTGCTCAGGTCATTAGAGTTTTATGATTTGGAGCTTATATTATACTCCCAAACAGGTGACAAAATAGAAAGATTAAATCAGATTTGTGAGACAGTAGCATTAAATGCTGGGCTGCAAGATGACCTATTGCTTTCTCAAGACATTAAGTTGTTGGCAAACAACCAAATTCCTATACAGACAAAGCAATGAATGTAAATGAAAGAAATTTTATTCATGACCCAATTTAGTGATGAGGCCTTCTTTCCTTTATTCCCAAAGAAAAATGTGAAAAATATTTTTATCATTTATCAACTGTAAATATAGTGAACTTCTATTGTCTCCAAGTTTTCTCTGCAGTGCCTACTGGGGAAAGGAAACACCTCTGATACTCAAAGAAACATAATCTTTGTATAAGGATAATAAAAAAGTAGATTCTCTTATTTCTCTTTTAACTATATACCTATCAGGACTTGATGTATCCTACAGTATCACTGTCTTGGGAACTGGTTAGTGGAATCCATAAGATTAGTGATACATTCAGAATAACCACAGGAATGGGTTTTCAGAGGGAATTCCAGAATTAAGACATAACTCAGTCAAAGAGACTTGAAAGGTGAACTAATTCACATCTGTCATTTTAAGGTTGAAGAAATAGTTGGGGACCCTGACAGGTCATAGGTCACATAGCTAATGATAAGCAATGCCAAGAGTAGAATGCAGACCTTCAGTTTTCTAAACTAGAGACTCTTTTCTAAACCTTTGAGTTTAATATATGGTGCAAGGAAGAGAGCCCTTTGCTGGATTCAAGGATACTAAGAATTCTTCTTTCCCTTAAGATTTCCCTTATTAAATGATTTTTTCCAAACAAAATTCTTGGTATATATTTATATTAATTGAATCACAATAATTTTGGTTCTTCTTATGGGCCAGACATTATTCTGATTATGTTTAAGCCATGGATCAGGGTTCTTCAGAGACACAGAACTAACAGGATGTTTGTATATACAGATTTACTTTAAGGAATTTGTTCCTATGTCTTCAGAGGTTTGACAGTTCCTAAATGTGATGGAGTAGGGGACTCAGGGGAGGGTTGCAATTCAAGTTCATTGCTAGTCTGCTGGCAGAATTCCCTCTGGGTCCAGGAGGTCACTATTTTAAGGTCTTCAGGTGATTGGATGACATTCATCCACGTTATGGAGAGTAATCTACTAAAAGTCCACAAATTGAGATGTTAATCTCACTCATCTAGGAAAAAAAAAAAGAATACCTTCATAGAAACAGTCAGAATAATATTTGAACAAATGTCTGGGTACCATGGTGTAGTCAAGTTGACACATAAAATTAACCACTGCGAGCACGCTCACCAGCTAGGTTAGGAGTTGCCTTCAAATTGAAATCAGGTTTGACTTTAAATCTCAAGAACAAATTTCTGGTTCCTTTATCACTGAAGATATCTGACTGGATAACTGGTTAGTAGACTCATTCTCTTAAGCCCACCAACACCTAAGAGGATCAATTAGTCACTTTCAAGTACACATTTACAAATGGCATATTTCACTACCTTTATACAGAGAGAAGTCCTAAAGAGCTGTAAATTTTTTTACTGTCTTGGCACAGACTTCAGGAAAATTCAGAGAATCATGGAAATTGAAGGTGAAGTGAAACACTCAGGCACCCATTCTAAGTATCAGGGATAAATTATAACCCCTAGTGTAAAGTGCCTTCCTGATGAGAGATAAAGTGGTTTCCTGGCTCCTCACTCTCAAACCAGAGTTAATCCTTCCATGGAAATTAGACACCCACAATGTCTGAGAGCATGGTACTTTAGTGCACTCCGAAAGGCCTGAAAGTTCGAGACAAAGTACCTAGTAGTGTTCAAAAACTTGAAAAGAAAGAAAGGGAAAGGAGGAGAGGCCAGGGATGAAGCTCTCCCTTGAGTAGCCTTGTTTTATGTGGCATACAGGTAGTGTGGTCATTATTGCAGAGCAACGGACAACCACCAGGAAAGAGAGTGAAAAAGACGTGTGTCTCATTCCTTTTGCCTTTATCCACATCAAGAAAAGACTGATATTCTGACCTCAAACCCAAACATTACAATACATCAGGTCAATTACATAGTTCTTTTAGATGGAGGTCAGTTCAGTTCAGGATCTCAGTCGTGTCCAATTCTGCAAACCCATGAATTGCAGCTCGCCAGGCCTCCCTGTCCATCACCAACTCCCGGAGTTCACTCAGACTCACGTCCATCGAGTCAGTGATGCCATCCAGCCATCTCATCCTCGGTCATCCCCTTCTCCTCCTGCCCCCAATCCCTCCCAGCATCAGAGTCTTTTCCAATGAGTTAAACTCTTCCCATGAGGTGGCCAAAGTACTGCAGTTTCAGCTTTAGCATCTTTCCTTCCAAAGAAATCCCGGGGCTGATCTCCTTCAGAATGGACTGGTTGGATCTCCTTGCAGTCCAAGGGACTCTCAAGAGTCTTCTCCAACACCACAGTTCAAAAGCATCAATTCTTTGGCACTCAGCCTTCTTCACAGTCCAACTCTCACATCCATACATGACCACTGGAAAAACCATAGCCTTGACTAGATGGACCTTAGTTGGCAAAGTAATGTCTTTGCTTTTGAATATGCTAGATATCTAGGTTGATCATAACTTTCCTTCCAAGGAGTAAGCGTCTTTTAATTTCATGGCTGCAGTCACCACCTGCAGTGATTTTGGAGCCCAAAAAAAATAAAGTCTGACACTGTTTCTATTGTTTCCCCATCTATTTCCCATGAAGTGATGGGACCAGATGCCATGATCTTCGTTTTCTGAATGTTGAGCTTTAAGCCAATCTTTTCACTCTCCTCTTTCACTTTCAACAAGAGGCTTTTTAGCTCCTCTTCACTTTCTGCCATAAGGGTGGTGTCATCTGCATATCTGAGGTTATTGATATTTCTCCCAGCAATCTTGATTCCAGCTTGTGTTTCTTCCAGTCCAGCGTTTCTCATGATGTACTCTGCATATAAGTTAAATAAGCAGGGTGACAATATACAGCCTTGACGTACTCCTTTTCCTATTTGGAACCACTCTGTTGTTCCACGTCCAGTTCTAACTGTTGCTTCCTGACCTGCATACAGATTTCTCAGGAGGCAGGTCAGGTGGTCTGGTATTCCATCTCTTACAGAATTTTCCACAGTTGATTGTGATCCACACAAAGGCTTTGGCATAGTCATTAAAGCAGAAATTGATGTTTTTCTGGAACTCTCTTGTTTTTTCCATGATCAGGTGGATGTTGGCAATTTGATCTCTGGTTCCTCTGCCTTTTCTAAAACCAGCTTGAACATCTTGAAG